>JAAXYX010000691.1:0-32396 GCA_036851915.1 Ptenothrix huangshanensis | reverse complement strand
CATCGTACAAGTAGTAGCCAATAAACATTTCTGTGGGATGTTATTAAATTTCGAGGACTCGACTTTTCCATGTATAAAAACTCAAATATTTTTTTCTCAAGTATCCGTGAGCATCAAAAACATGGTTGGTTGGAGGACGAGACGGTGGCTGGACCGGTCATGATAATCACAATATGGACATGACACTCGCAGTCGTATGTTTTGTGGAGTCACAGTCACATACGACACAGAGCGTCATGAAAAAAGTGTCTTGGGTTTGTTAGGGGCTGAGTAGAGCTGAGAGACAGAGACAGAGAGAAAGAAGGAAAGAGCAAAAATGACTCCCTGCCTTTAGCTAATCGTAAGGTGATTTCTGAATGTCCAGTGTGAAATGATGGAGAGCCGAGGGGAAATGTCGCCAATGTCAAGTATATCACGGAACAATAATCTTTCATTGCATACAAGTTCATTAGGACAGGGACAAGTGTTTTTGTGGCTGCGTTGTTGGAGTTGAAGAGATGTCTTGCACTCCAGTCGTCGTTGTAAGGAGACGAGGAAAAAGAAATGAAAGGAAACTGGAGAGAAATGTAAATGGTAAGTAGTGAAGAGGAGGGAAGATAAGCATTGGATTGGAATGATTTGGATGGTGTTGGAGTGGAGAGTGGGTATTCGAGATGAGGAGAGCACAGCGGCATGTTAAATAGATGACTGGTGGAGTCCCATATACATTTCACACATGTGTTACGTAGCCACGATGCTCGCTACTCTCGAAACTTAAATTTAAGTTATGGCGGCTGACTCCGCATGGACACTAGACGCAGGATGAATGGAAACGCAGGGATGACATCCTTATACGGGAGTATGAATCCAAACCACCTCATGATTATGACCCATTCAACTTGTCCGCATTAGTCAGACAGAGAACAGTGAGATGACCGAAAAAGGGGAGGGAGGAGGGTTCACTTAAATCGTTTTTCGCTCTTCCGCTGGACAGCACAAAATCATCCCAGACAGAGTCATGCAATAGTCCCATGCAACAGGTGAACTTTTCCGCTCTGCTCTTCGTCCTCGTCGTTGTCGTGGTGTCTGTGGTGTGTTAATGCTTTTCAAGTGTGGGGTTGGAGTTGGAGTTGGAGTTGGAGGAAGGTGAGAAGGAAGGAGCCGGGTAGTTCCTGGTTGTGCTGGAGTTTGGCTGGACTTGCGTTGGTTGATGAAGATGATGAGAGGACGGGACAGAAAGATTATGCAGATGAGTTATGGAAGAACAAAAGAAGGAAACTAGAGAAGGAGGATGTGTGCTCCGATAATTTCTCGAGCATGAGTTTTGGAAACGATTGTCTTGACTGCGAGTGCTGTGAGTGTGAGTACGAGTATGTGGGTAAATATAAAAATATGTGCGGTGCGGAGTTGGAGATGGAGATAGAGATGGAGAGTGAGAGGAAGAGCGAGACAGAGAGATAGAAGGCAAAAGGGTCATTAGGAATCAGCAGACATAGGCAAAAGGGACACCGCTGAGCAGGGAATTTTTTATCAACCCATTGCTTTGTATTTGACCACCCGTTGACTTCATGTTTATAGCTGACCGGCGCTTGAAAAATAAAGAGTCCTCCACCACCACACTACCACACTACAGTGACTACAGATGAGATGGAGCATGTACCATCACATCACCATCGCATCGTCATCCCACAGATTCTCCTTCAAGTCAAGTCAAGTCAGGACTCGTGGAAACTGGGAACACTGAGAACACAAGACTGGTCCATGTTTGAGATGTTTGAATCCTTTCTCTCCACCAACCACCCAGTGCTTTGTTGCTCCAGCCATTTGACGGATCGAATACAACACGCAACCCAATTCCACTCTTGTCTTCCACACGGCCTGCCTTTCCTTCATCTGTGGCTTCGTAAGTACCTCCGGACCGCCGATCATCGTCCGATTCCCGAGGACGAGGACTCAGACCTCCGTCTACCACCCGGAGTTCCTCCCTCCCCTCTGGCTCATTCCTCCCTCTTTGTCTCTTCCGTTAGAACCAATGATTAATCAACGTGTAATCATTCAACTCAAAATATAACATCACAATTCCTCCACACTCGGACCATCCATCCCTCACTCTACCTCACCTCTAGTCCTCCGTCCCATCCATTTCCGTCCTACCTACTCCATTACTTAGTACTATCCCTATGCCCACACCGTTTTCACAAGTCAAACTAATTCCCACTCATTTCTGCACTAATACCAACTTGCCTGTACCACAGGTCAGTAATTTGCCTTCATCATTAACTAACTTGTGGGATCTGCTCTCATCAATTCATATAATTCATCAGCTTGTCCCGTACGAGCCTCAGGCTCCGTCGTTTCTTTCCTATGGGTGTTGCAGTCACGCGTATGTAGCATCTCAGTCCTAGTCGGTTATTAATTACTTGTTTACAAATAATCATGGATCTGATGACTGAGGGAAAAAAATAACTACTTATTGGAAGACATTGTTAAACCTGTTTATCATTTAAAATATGTTATGTTATCCACTCACTTTTGTGTCTCTGGCTCTGGTCCTACATACATCCCACAAACGTATCTTCTTCAATCCGTTCATTTCCTTTTTATCCACTTTGATCCGTTCCTTGGCGCACGTCTAGAGTGGGCTCACTTTCTGGGTTATTTGTGGGCCCTGCTCACTCACGATCTCCTCACTTTCAACATCAACCTGCCATCCTAAATTTGCTAAATGTAAAATAATTACAAATCTCCATTATGTAGGACTCGTATGATGTCACGCCATGTATGTATGTACCTTGCACCTAATGGAAGAAAGTGAAAACGACTTTGTCCGAGTTGAGCATATAAATCGTGATGAGAAATATCAGCTAAATGAACAAGACATCGTATCGAGTACGTATTTTACCAATTTATTTCTAATGGCTGTCAAGATTTTGTTGTCAAAAAATAAAATATTGCAGGTTTTTTCAAGTCTGTGGTGATAATGCGTAATCATTGCTTTGAATAAATGTACTTGGCATACGTTGGCACACAATCCTATCTACAGCTTTCCTTTGCGTTGACTGGCTTGCGTTGAGTGACACTCGCATTAAATTACTCTAGTGTCCTCACTCCAGTCATCAATTATCAAAGGATTCCATTCGGATGACTCACGTATTTCTGGAACTGGGAAAAGGTAAAGTTTCTCAAGAGCATTGGATTAGTATATGGATGTGTACACCGTAAAAAAAGTACATCTTCTAGACCACAAATCTACATGAACTTGGTTTAATCTTTCAACCATCGGTTTCGGTGCATCTTTCAGTCCGATGTGTATTTTTGGTGCATTCAAAATATTCAATCAAGCTGTGTTCAAGTTTATGCAGAATCCTAGTAGGTTTTTGGTGTTTTACATTTCTTTTTTCTGTTTTAAGATTGCTTAATTTTTGCAGTGTACTTTGGTTGTTCCTTCTGTAGGAATTGAAACATGATTTGGTGACGCATTTGAAGCTTGAATCCTCTCACTCAGATTTCCCTCAGCTTTAATTCTTGGTTGGACACGGTAGACATGCCCATTCTGACCCTTTCTTCCCGTGCAAGTTTTGCACCTTCCAAAATTCTTTCAGTATCAACCACTTGCGTAGAAGTCTCATAATCTCAAGCAAAATCATAGTGGCTGCATAGATATGAGCAGTTCCTCACCTCCCACGAGACTTCTTAATGGAAACCCTGAAAAACGAAAAGGGTTTCGTACGTGGAAAAAAGTAACGTCTTGTCTTGCTATCTTTGTAAGATTTCCGATGGAACTTGAGCGTGTATCCCTAATCCATAATACTATCCTCACCATTATATTTCTCATGCAGTACTAAACTGGTGAGTTATTGAGACCCTGATATGAAAGTACACAATAATTATAAATGTGTAGGTAGGTAGGTCTATTTCTATACGTGTGTGTGTGCGGTGTGTGGAACACTACAGAACGGAAAAGCACACAAATATAAATATACAAAGCGTGATATTTTGCTCTCCAGAGAAATGTTTGGCCCTTGAAACAAGCAATCAGTGTTATTATAGTGTCATCCAACAGAAGTCATTTTTGAATAGAGAGCATATTTACATTCCCAAACAACTGAAATGGACGAAATACAAAGGATTCTAATAAGGGATGCAAAATATTAATCTGTTTGAACTGCCACACGCAGGTAGGAATCAAAATAAATTCTATTTTTCTCTTCTTCTCTTTGTCAACGCTGACATTTTGAGAATTACAGACAGGTAGGTATTTTATTTGGACAGTTAATTTGATAAACATTGAGTTATTGAAATTGTCAGATATGATCATAACCGTAGGATTTGAGGAAAATAAAATTTATTAGGGGTTTCCCACATTAAAATAGATGGTAGTATTTAAGGCACGAAAACACCATTTTAAACAATACAGCTGCATAATAATAGATTGAAAATCTTCATATTTCAATAGTTGTCAAGATTTTAATTATACGACAGGAAAATACTGCCCAGAGTAACACTTGCATCTACTGAAGCATTTAACTCATTGGAGATAGAGATATTCTGAAAGCTAGATGCTCGTTTACATCCATCGTATTTCATCGCCTCGGTCTGGTTTCCCTTCACAAGTTAACGTTAATCGCGGACGTGGCTAAATAACCAGGACATAAATACACTGCTGATGAAAGCATCACCCAGAGAAAGACTCGAGACACTTGATGTGGATGACGTAATGAAACTCATGCTAATGCTGATTCCGTGGCATAAATTATCATTAGGCTGAGTGAGATGGAGAAGAGAGCGTGAAAAAAAGCTCGTAATTATTCAAGGAAGGATGAAGTGTCTGGGAGTCACATAGAAATCTAAAGAATTGAAGAAAGGATATTTATTTCATTGGAAAATACTCCTGTCCAAACTAAATAAACGTTTGACTTTTTCTGACGTTATGAGTCCTTCACACTGAACAATTGATGAAAGGACTGAATGACTCGGAAAGAAGTGTTTTTGTGAACAATGAAGTCGTCATATTCTGCATGAAATAGTCCATGTGTCTTGTCTTGTGTATTTTGTCCATGTGATAAAAGCGCTCTGGCTATTCTTATCCACAAATAAAAGACCATTTCCCTTACTTCGTCTGGGACTCTCTTTCGGCTGCAGTCCCACATATACACCTGTATGTACATATATCTACATAAAGCTTACTACTGTCTAACACTTGTCTATCTTTATATCGTCGTATATTCACCTACTGGAATCTTATTCCTGCAGTGCATACCTACAACCACAACAAGTCTCAATGTAAGGGTGCTGTCGGTTCCATGTCTACTGTCCAAAGTATATGGTAGTCATATAGGAACCGGCAACGATGGTGATTAACAGTGGAATAGATAGGAAATCTCGCTCCATTCTATCACTACATCTTCTTCCTTGCTCTTGATCACATCTTGCGTGCATAATGCCATAACACCAAAATATAAATATGGAACCGAAACCAAACGTAAAGTCAAAGTCAAAGCCAAAGCCAGAGCGTTGATGATGATGATGCTCCACTCGAGTCAGACTACATAGGTACATACTACATAGAGACTCGGCACAGTATATTATGTGGTCATGTAAAATGGCTTAAATCCTCAGATCGACGAGGTACTCAGCAGTCAGGCAGTCAGTCAGTCAGTCAGTCATGTAACCCTTTTACTTGCATCTCAGTTGATGCTTAAGGAGATGAGAGAGTACGAGGAGAGAAGTTGGAAATGTGCCGATTCATCATGACATTTTCTAGCTTTGCTTCCACACAATCAGACATTATCATATCGTTTTCTCCAATAAATTCAACCCAACCTTCCTTTTCTCATCAACCATCCCATTATTATTACCATCGAACGATCGAACATCAGTGCATCAGCTCAGTGTCCAGAATCAAACGTACACATCCGCTCTCCCTCTCCTTCTTAGTCGTAATTTCTCAAGCCAAAGCATGGCATGGCATGGCATGGCATGGGTAGGAAGGTAGGCAGGTATCGACATTTAGGAAAAGCGTGCAGTGTAGTAGTAGGTAGTAGTACTCTGTGTAATTGCATTGTACCGGAGAATGCATTGGTTTCGATGGCATAGATACGTATAGGGATGGATGGTAGAGGTGCTCATAATTACATGTTCATATATGCATATCAAAAACCACTTTCTGTCTCATTTTAATTCATACTCTACACCGAGACCTATGATGCATACCTATTTACTTTACGCTGCAATGTAATGCAGCCTGTGCATGTATACAAGCACTCTTGGTACTTGGTTGCTCTTGCTACTCCTGGTCAATCTCTTACTGTATGTACGGACAATGGATTAGAACCAGTACTTATACGTTTAAGGGTTATTTTATATTCAACTCGACACCTTCTTTTATATCCATCTCATTCATTAGACTTCCTATCGGTTCTACAGCGATTTCTAAACCTATAATTATTTACGTTTATCCATCCTATTATTTAACGATACAATTACACTGTTATCAATCTATTTACTAGTCGCAGACGTCAAACTCGTGTTAATTCCCTTTCCACTACAGACTTACCGGCCCCGCTCAACCTCGGAATTCAAACCGTTTTTTCCTAATCTCATCGATGCGATATGTAGTTTGAATCGTAGTGTAGACCGAGAGGAACTTTATAAAATCTAAGAGACTTTTGAGAAGTAAATGCGTAACGGTACCTACCTACTTGTCGATGCAGAAAGGACAGTGGATTGGATGCTAATATACTAATAATAAATCTTCGTGAACTGGTTTGGGTTAAATTTAGATATACATCTGTCCACATATTTTTTAATTGCTAAACTTACCATTTGAGCTAGGCGTTGGTGTTTGCAGTTCAAGTACAAGCGGAATTTGAAGTAGAAGCATAACATGTTGATTGTCAAAGAATAGCTATTGTAACTTTTTAACTTTGACTCTGTAACCCCTCATTCCTTTTTCCGTTGCTGCTCATAAATAATATTTGAAATGAAGGAACCACAAGGCAAAGGTAAAGTGAAGGAAAGGAAAGGATGTGTGATATAATACATTTAAAATGTAAAAATTAAGAACACCTGACATCATGGTTGGTTGGCTGGTAATGTGTCTGAGGCGTTTGCGTCTACAGATCCCCATTTCAATTTTCTCGTAACAATGCAGGTTTGAAAAAGCCTTAGATTGCAAACAATCAACGTTATCCGTGTACAAATCCACGCATGTAAAGCTCTAAGAAAGCAATTCGAAAGATTTATTACAGTTTGTCATAAAAAATTGTCATTTTCAAATTTTGGATTCAAAGCGATAAATTTAATGTCAAACGTTGACTGTAGGAAGAGATAAATATACCTGTAACTTGTGTGTGCAAGACTTCCATGACCTTTACAGCGTCGGACAAAGCGGCTCTCTTTGAAACTTGCAATCCATACATTGTACGAATGTAGTGTGTGGAAACGCAACTTTAAAATAAACTATGTAAATAGATACGTCTTCATATGGTGGATCAACTTAAAGAGTCTTGCACTTGGACTACTGCAGCATGTTTTTGTAGCATTCTTCGCCATTTTAATGGTTCCACGTCGTAATATGCTAAATTATGGGCTGAGCTCCAAATTTCAAATTTAACAAATACCTACAAATACAGTACCAGTACAACAACATTGCACCAATTCAAGCTTTTAAAGGCAGCATAGGCTTTCATATTTCCATAGTCAGAAACCGAGACAGAGACAGAGACAGTACGTGTAGAGCTTCATAATAAATTATAATTGGCAATTAATGAAACCAAGAGTCCCGATTGTTGATCAAGTTCAGTGTTACAACATCATGCAAATGGACAACGGTGAGTTTGTACGCAGTCGAAATTTTTGAAATTAATTTATTTCGTGGGTACAGTAAGTTGTAAGGTTTTATTGAAGCAAGTCTGCAGAACAGTTGACTCAATTGATTTATAGAAATGAATTCATTCCACATACCTACATAGCATTGCTATTGGGTAGGTTGGTTTTGGTTTTGGTTTTGGTTTTGGTTTTGGTTTTGGCTTTGGCTTTGGTGCTGGTAGGTAATACTGGTGGACCACTCGTACAATAATAATTGTTTATGTTCATATCTCTGTCTTGACCGTAGTAATAATTATATGAATTCAATTAAATAAAAGATGATTGTTGGGACGCTGTGCACATGGACGGAAAACGCAAACCAATGCCATTCCAATGTATTCGAATATATAGTTGCAGTTTAGCCTTGAGCCTCTTCCCGAACACAATTTTCAGTCATAACGGATTACTTTGCTCCGATAAAATTTATAAGCACCAGCACCAACGCCAATGCGATGTGAGTGCCAGCGAATAGCATGGGATGCGCGCGGTATGCGAGTGCAGATTGAAGATGCTTATGAAATTCCAATTCCACGCTCAAATAGAAAAAACCGGTATTAATTAAGCGTAGCATCTGTTTTAAATACAGATCAGGTACACGGTCGTCACTGATCGTGTATATACAATATTATTTCTTTCATCACTGCAAAAAAATTCATTTTTTGGACTCGTGGTTGTTACTGTTCGGCAGTGAGTTGTGCTCGTTCATATGCTATGTGTGTACGTAGCTATACTATGACTATGACTATGACTATGACTGTGTCTAGGTGGATGCGGTACTCCCAGTCACCAGATCTCATCCCAAATTCAAAGTCGAGAAAAAAAGAAAATTAATCAGCAAGCTAGAGAATTATTATTATTCGACCATAAGCACACAGTCATTGTCCCTGAATGTACCTTGCCTCGTAGTCATTAATAATGACAGTTGATGCAGACGAAGAAACTTGTTATTTGAGTCAATAAAAATCATGGATTTGTCAGTCAGTATGGATCATTCTTTTGTTTTGAATCAGTGAACCAAATAATTGTAGTAGTATCTATTTCAATATGGGTGGAATAACTGAGAACCCAAGTGTAATTACATGGATTAGGAGTAGGGAGCCGAGGCGCACATCGGTGTCTCATTCCATGCAATGCTCGTCTGCGTAATGAAGATGAGGCCAGGGGTGCGGCAAAAGAGAAATGCTTTTGTCTTATTTGTCATGATACAGTTTTCAAAAGTCTTGTGCCACAACTGACAATCCATAAGAGGTCTGATTGATTTTTCACAACACGTAAGTGGAAGTCACGGGTTAATGGAACAAAAGTAAAACGGGGGCGAGAGCATTTCAACATGTGGTAATACTGCCCTTCCTATGTCTAACTTGCCAAATAATTGTATCTCCTCGGCGTCCACATCCTTATAATGGAATCCTTATCCTTGATAAGCAAGAGAAAAGAGGAAAATTGGAAAGTCATCCTTTCTGTATTCATGATTAAATTCAAAGTATAAATTGGGATGACGATGGAAGAATGGTGATTCCGTGATAATCCGAGTTCAAATATTTGATTGACAAGTATAATTACTTCTAATTACACTCGAGTTCCTCCAGCACTTCCATTATACAATTCTTTCCAGCTTTTCCTTGGATTACGGTGATGAGTCAAGAGCGGGGGTGTCATAACAAAACACCAATTTCTTGTATCTCTTACTCAGTCATCCAATCCCACATTGTTACTTAAGTAATGCCAACTTCTAACGTATGTAGGTACATGCCTTTACAACTTCCTTCAAGTTTATCCGTGTCGTACGACTCTGCTCTCGCTTTGGCTTTGGCTTTGGCTTCAGCTTCGTCCTCGTCCTCGTATTTGGTGCTTATGCCAGCTTTCGGACTAGGAATTTAGAGCCGAAGCCGATCAAAGCTCTTTTCAAACGCTTCTTCCCTTTTCATTTCCATTGAATGCACTTTAAGCTCCGTCCTTTCTGTAGCAAATAAGTTGATCCGAGTTGTGGTGAATAGGACGTTATCCGGATATTAAAATTTTATCTGTAAAGAACAGGAAATAAGCTTACCTCCGACTCCGACTCCAACCACAAGTTTCCAAAAAGACTTCCCAAAAAGCCCATCCAATATGCGTCTTGGTATAAACAGGTAGGTAGCTCCGGCTGCATGTGCTTGATATTGGTATTCAAATTATTGTGCTTCAAGCATGCTCATCCCATCATCCCCATGCCAGGCCATGGAATAGAATGGAATGGAGCTCGTCATTAGCTAAAATTGCAAGCACTAATCCGCTATTTACTTTGTAGAAAGGTTTCAAGTATACGAATGGTATGCAGGAAGATTTCCCTACCAGATTCCTACGATGAATTCAATCCACTATTCAAGCGGATCTGAACACTTGACTCCTGTGCAACCATCAATTCAGACAGGCTTAGACTTTGACAATACTCACAGTTTATAATGCTTCGCTGACCGTAAACTAAGTGAGGAGTACATATTGAGTTGTTCTTGTAACGACAAAAACAAATCTCGGAGAACAATAATTTCATAGTAGGATTTTTCTAGTCTCTCTCCCTCTCTCCGCCTGCCTGTCTCTGTCTCTCACTCAAATTATTATAATATTGCATCGCATTTTGAGCTGTGGGACTGTGTGTATGATGAAGGAGAAACGGCCAGAGAGCGCAGACAGGAATACATACATGTAGAAGTGGTGGCTGTCACAGACCGAACCACAAGATCCACAGAGCACAGTCACAGTCACCAACCACGAACCACTAGCACTAGCAACAGCACCAGCCACCTATGCATGTGTCTATAGGTGTTGGTATAGCATGATGTGATAGCTATAGCTGGAGCTATGACAGGAGAAGTTGGATGGAATGACAGAACTATGAAAGCAAGTCAAACAAGAGAATGAGTGTATAATATGCAGTTTGGACTTGAGGACAAGTTTTGGGGTACAAAGGATTGATGAAACTGGACAACGTGAGGTTGCAAATCAAGTGGTGGTTGGTGTCAGACGATTACATGTTCACATCCAACGATCCAACGATCCAACCATGCATCTTTAGATAACACACAGGAGGAGATTGCAAGATACAAGATACGACTTCACTTGTAATAATTGTTAGTGGACAAGTACAAGTGCACACTTACTTGCTTACGAGATAGATAGTTTGTATAAAAAAGGGTGAGTTTTCGTGGACACACCTGCCACCCCATATTCTCTTCACTCTTTTTTACTCACTGCAGATACTTTCAAATCACTCCGCGTCTTTCCTCCATCTACACATAGTCATACACACAGTCAGTCATAGGCATACGTAGGATTTTCTCTCTGTCCCTCCATACTCTACTCCACTCTCCTCCATCCATGTCAAGGAAACGAGAAGAAAAGAACCTCAACCTCCAGAACCAGAACCAGAACCATAAGACGTATACCCAATACTTTTTTCAATTTTATCCACGGTTCATCTACGTTCATCATACGGATAGTTAGAGCATCATCATCATCATAATGATAACAGTAATATTGTGTCCCCACATGTGAACGTTCCTCTCTCTCTCCCCCTCACTCTAAACTTCCATGATAATCGGTTTGCTCGCTTTTAGTTGGAGCATGGCTCATGGTTCATGGTTCAAGTAGAATTCACCAGACCTCCCATGAATGTTATTTTAAACTTCTTACAATTTAGAAAACCATCTTAATAATTCAAAGGAGTCAAAGTCAAAGTCAAAAGATGTCAACATGGACTTTTATGAGGTGTCTCAAGGTCTCATCGTTCTCATTTTTTCCACCAGCACATGTGTTATTAGGATGTAATGTCTTCAGTATTTTTATTGGTGCGATGGAGCTTAAAATCTTGTCGCACTAAACATAAAGCCACATTTAACTTTGATTATCACAAAAGGATTCAGATGGAAAACGATGAAAAAAAATCAAAGGAAACTTTCAATATTCTCATTTTCCTGAGTGGCCGCTACAGTTGTTGCTGTTGTTGTTGTTGTTGTGTTCTACGCATGAGGATCTTCAGCAATAATCGTCACATCTCGGTTCGGTTCCGTGGACTGTAAGTGTTTCTTTGCATGTGGCGAAGAGTTCTGACTGTCTTCTAGATACTAATATGAACACATGCACATAGCCAAACGCAATCTGTTTGGATAGGACAAATAATACAAAGGACTTGATACAAACGTAAGTATCTCTAAGGTATTTTATAGTGTACCTGTAGTAAAGTATTAGATTTGGTTTAACTGCTTCAGGGTAGCTGCTCACATGCATCTACAGATGACGGTGAAATGTATAGATGAAAAGGGAAAGACATGGGACAAGCCAAACCAGGGCTTTATGAATAATATGATGGAATTTTTGTGAAGAGCACAGTTGGGCTGATTATCTTTCATGATCACATCTCGATGTCCCGATCATAAATCGGAACCCATCAATTCTCAGCAAGAGATGAGGAGGTGGTGTACACAATGAGACATTAATACTGCTCTACATAATAAATGTGTACCACAGACACCAGACCAAGCACGACCCAACGACCGACTCCGCTCCATCATCCAGCACGCTCAGCTTCTCCTATTCCGATGCCAACGTCCATTCCATTCTAACGTCCAAGTCCAACATCTAACATCCTATCCATTAGCGTCAGCCCAGATATTATGCACTCACTCCCATAATACATTTTTCAAACTCAATTCCTCCATGCCATCAAGTACAGGACCACTTCAGCCTAAACCCTTATACTCTGTACCCATATGTGCTCTACAAACAACCAACTAAACGAACGTAGGTACCTTCTAATATTTTATTACTACCTACTCATGTTGCTAATTTGATTTAAAAGATTCTAATTTACCAAACCAACGCTCTTTGTACATATAAAATGGAATGTACTTATGAATGTGACCTAAATATTGTTATTGTCATTTTTAAAGTGTGATAATAATCCCAGGAAAATACCTGCGCTAGGTAAGGCAGACATTTATTAGGAAGCAAAAGTGTAACAGTAAATGCTTATGAGAGCCAGAGAAAGAAGAATAAGCTAGGCCAGGCCAGGGACACAGGAATAAAGAGCAATAACGCCCACAGAGCCGTTGTTCACAAATCAAATGAGCATCAAAATAAATTCGAATGATTGATCTACGCAGTCATCCATCCCTCTTACAGGACATTTTATGTTCCTCATTTTGTAGTACATAACTACTGAGGAGACACGGAGGGTATGATTAGACATTTAAAAAAATGACTGATATTTTATCTTTTCCCTCACAGACGCTAGAGAGGTTATTTAAGCTGAGAAATCCTTTAGTGGTCGAAATTTCTGTTTAGGATTCCTATCCATCGATAAGCTCCAACTCTAGCCTAAGCAGCTCCTACACAGAGTGTAGTAGAGATAAGAGCTCATATGAGAATCCGTTCCACACGTCACATGTAGAAAGCCATGGGAAAAGAGATTTGTACATATGTTCCTTATGTTCCTAATCGTAGGTGGTTAAAATGACAAAGCTCATGTCGCTTAAAATGTTTCCTCCAGATTTTCTCGTAAGAATCTGTCTCGATCTGAGCCCAGACTTGAGTATGATGTAGACATATGCCTTCAAAAGATTTCATACTAGTAAACTAGTAACCAAGCCAAACCAAGTCAAGCCACGACAAGACAAGACAAGCTAAAGGAAAGGTAAAGAAAGAAAGCAAGAGAACCCACGGGACAAATTACAAATTACTTTCGTAGTACATGAGAGTCAGCCAGCGTAAGAGGAGATAAGCGCCGTTAGTGTTGGAGAAAAAAGGCTCTTGTTTTTGGAGAACCGTCAAGCCGAGTCAAGTCCCATAACCGTGGCAATGGTCATGTCACTCTAAAATAAAAGTGAGATTAACTTGGGAGCTTTCTACTGAATGACTCCAAGCATCTGTGGACACAAGTGTAGGTATGTATGTACGCCTTTCCAAACTTCTTTTACACGGCACACACACAAACAGCTAAAGACACACGGCAAATGTTGTTTTCATTACAAAAGGTGTTTCCATGTTTACACGACTAATGAGCAATATCAGAAATGTATCAAGTTGGAAGAACAGACTTAATGCTTGTTCCGTCCGTGGTTTTTATTGAGCTTGTATGCCAAGGTGTAGAGTGATATCAGTACTTTAGATTGTAGTGTCACTTCACGATACATTGGAATTTGATTAGAAACACAGGGCCAGCGTAAACATAATTACATGGATCCAGTCATCCGTTCATCTATCCACGCACCCATCAATGTACATACAAGCATATCTACCTCCGTCCAAACTCTCCATGCATACACCTTCCTATGTATGTATGTGTCTCTTCCACATCCAACAACTCGTATTCTTCCATTCACCAGCACCAGCACCAGTCTATATAGAATAGATGTACGTACCTAGGTAATAAAGAGAGGTAGGTTTGTGTTGAAAGGTGCTAGCGCATAACTGCCCACATGCATGCATATCTGCAGGTACATGCTGGAACCATGGTTTGGTGTCACTATGCTTCAAGCTACACACAATGGAGCTCAAGGAAGAGTCGATACAGATGGAAATAAACTTTCGACAAGTAGTCGAAATCAAATGTTTACATGTACAAGTCCAGGGACAGAGAGATTGTGGTGTATTTTCCTAGGCTGAGCGTGAGTGTATAAAATGGTAAATGTAGAATAATATCTATTTCAAATGAACAGGGCCAAATGAAATGGTGGAGGATGGAGAGCCGAGGAAGGATGGATGGAGCGGAAGATCTCACACGGGAAAGACGAAGAGCGTCGAGATGCAAAGGCTAATAGTTAGTTCAGAGTCAGGGGATAGCATCCATTTATACCTGTCATGTTTACTGTGCTACGATAACGATCATTTCAATATGTACTCTGATTCTTCAATCCTTGACGTTTCTTATTGGCTCTAATCCACACCTAAACACATATACAGAGACTGAGTCTTTGCAGTGCTTTGCTTTTTCCGTTAGCCTCATTTTACAATGTCGAATGTGTGAGACGTGAACATTTACTTCCACCACGACTGCTGCTGTCCATAAAGACAACAATACCACATTATCAATTAACCAAATCCCATCGCGCCCAACCACCACCACACACTCTGAATTTGTTTCCAAACCATTTATCCCATCGAACACATTTCTCTTGTCACATTCCATGTCCCAAACCTCATTCCCATCACAGATAAATCCGGGCATACGCCAAACACAGACGTAGGTACATGACGTATTCACATTCACTTTGCATTCGTTCGGTTGGCATTGCGTGTGAAATGGATTTGAAATTCCGATTGTATACATTTTAAATTGTCACCTTGCGGTGCAGTGGAAGGTGTGTTCGATGCACCTTACTAGATCCAGATTAAATGTGCACTTACCTTAGAGTTAGTTGGTGAGATGCGAAGTGGCTTTTTCTCCTTCGTCTTTTTCTTATTCCTGTCGTGGCCTCTTATTAGGCAGTGAACCAGCCGGCCGGCAGACTCGCCTCGGCTCATCTTGATCTTGATTTTCTATTTATTCAATTTATTCCATAACCAATAATGCAAATCATGCTGATAGGATTTAGAGGGATGCTGAGGGATTAGAAAATTGATTTCCAAACAATTGTTACAGAGGATAATTTATGTTTACTAGTATACACCAATGTTCGTGTTCTCCAGAAATCGTGCAAGATGACAAGGTGAGCAAGTTCAAGGAAGAATAATAAGATGGTTTGGTGCAAATAATTGTTGAGAACAATGAATCAATTGAAAGGAGAACATGCCGTCAGAGAGTCATACCAAGAGAGTACGGACCAAGTCCAAGAAAAAAATGCTAGAATTTTATTTTTGTATATTTTAATGAACTAAATGGGTAGTGGCAGGTTGCCTGTACAGGACTGGAGATGTACGTTGGATTGGAGCATACATATCTGAGCTCAGTCCTCCACATAAATGTATAGGGAAGGAGTGTAAGGAGTCTGAGGGAGACAAGTTGAAAGTCTCGGGAAAAAAACTTGCTCGAAAAAAACAATGAAACATAATGATGAATTGCCAATGAAGCCAAAAGCTTTGTTTGTATGTAAGAAGGTAGAACTGTTCGTGCTTATTTTGCAAAATGACGATAAGAATCTCATGAAACGATTACGAATGCAATCATCATCATGTTTAATATGACGATTGTATTTTCTAGAATGGACTGATTTAATCAGAAAAAATAGACTGAATCTCTTTCACTCATGTCTTCGATTTTATTGGATTTTATTCGACCAACTCATTTGATTTTTTCATTCCTCATCATCGTCTTGTTGAAATCAACATAAACTTACAACGTCCTCGTGTGATGCTCTTTACTCTTTCATTTAATTCCTTCATCTTCCCCACAAAGAATTTTTTCCGGTGAGTCGCTCTCTCTCTCTCTCTCTCTCTCTCTCTCTCTCGTATTTATCTGTATTTGTATTTTGTAGGTGGACGGTGAGCGCAGGACGGTGGAAGTACATTACGAGTCGATGATATATTTGTCTGTTCTAGAAAATGATGGTATTATGTCAAGCCTGTTCGCTAGGTTTGCAAGCGGCTTGGTAAGTGCTGGGACCACCTCCAGTGTGACACGGTGGACCTGAGTGTTCCTACAGGGATCCAAAAAGGGCTCGCCTTCCCTTCCGGTTATCTTGTCCTTGGCTCCACAGCCGCTCATGCAGCACTTACATATGCCGGAGTTCCATGCGTTTTCCTTATTCTATTCAGTGAACGATGCAACGATTGCCATCCAATGTCTTTTTCCTATTACATCACACACCCAAATGCCCACGCAGCATACAAGGAGAGACAGCCAGACTCACTAACTACTCAACAAGCCCAATGGATTGGATTGGATTGGATTGGATTGGTTTGGATTGGTTTGGATTGGTTTCCTTTGGCTTGGCTTCACGGCAGAAGAGACGCAGAGCGCTACGCCAAGTTCTTGGAATGCTCGGTCTGAAACTCATGAAAATTCAACCGGTACTTGTAACCAGTAATCCTTGTAATCTAAATAAATAATTAATTTCAATCTACTATGCTCGACTGTGAGCACTTGTGCAGCTTATAATTTAAAATGGCTTTGTTGAGTTTAACTTCTCATCTCATTCCATCATTTCCATCGTGAGTCTTAATATGGCGGAGAGTGTTGTCTTACTCGTTGTACGCGTGTAAGAGTGTACTCTTCATTATAGCTATAGTCATGTCATAACTGCAGTTGGATTGTGTGTAGGTATACGGAGGCAGCTCCGAAGCTATAGCGGTACAGAGGGCAAGAATCACGACAAGACAAGTCAAGACTCAAGTCAAGACAGTAGTAAGAGAAATCCAATTGGTCTTTCTTTACCCCCACCTTTAGTTGGACTTGTGCTGCTGTTGTGGCTTCTGCCGTGGCTGATACAATATTCATGCAATATTTTCAAAAATAATGATATGAGAACCTGTTGGTCTGGGAAGAGTACCTACACTACAGTGGTAAGCGGACGGCGAAGAGGAACAGATGCATAGCCAGGACTCAAGAACTCGAGACAAGACTGAAGAAGAGCGAGAGACCAGGCCAGACGCGTCAGGAGTAGGACTATGAGAGGAATGAGAGAGTCGCAGTAATAGCGAGAGCACGGAGCGTATGTATAGGCATTTGGGGGATACATATGTGCATTGATGGGTTACAAGTTCGAAAGAATATCTCGGTTGACTCTCCTCTGCAATGTCTACATAAGTGAGTGTGCACAGACAGAAGAGAGAGGAGCAGAGGTGATTGCGAGGTTGTAAGCATCATCTTTACAAATGGATGACATGGAATGGAATGGCCTGGAGAAGGGAGTCAGATTGAGAATCTCATGTAGTCTGAGTGTTTCTATGAGAAATAAGTAATCTGATCTAATTATGCGGTTGTGTTGACCAGTTTCAACAGTATGCCCTTTTCACTCCGAACTTGTCAAGAAGGAGAAAAGCTGCTCATGGCCAGTTTAACATCCGGCTACCACGCTACTAGGGCTACACTAGATTTCCGCCAGCCATTCAATTCCCATTCTATCTTCTACTAATCACACATGTCCACTGTCTTATCGTCTAATTTTTATTTCCCCACAAGCAGCAGCTCCATTTTTTGTGGCACAGCTTCGATGCTACAAATCGCTACTTTACATTCCACTTGGGCAACTACTGTACTCAGTCCGCCTGTGTCTTTCCTAACACATGATCCCATATCTTTTTTACGAGTCTCCTTACGGTCAAACTCAGCACAGTCGAACCTAACCGTCACAGCAAGGCTTCCCAGTCCTCACACTCTCTTTCTACACTTAACAACTAATGCGGGGAAAAATGTGGATTCCTTGAATAATTATTCACGAGCAGCAAGCATTTATGCATTTTACACCTTCTAATCTGACGAACCTCAGGAGAGAAAGAATAGAAAGAATCGAGCATCCTTTTTTATCTGTGTGAACCAACGAACCAAGTCAACAAGTACATTGTGTGGGTAACTACGCCTGTGTATTTTATTTTATTATTTTTGAGTTAGAAATCAGGAGAACTTATCGCTCCAACTTGTTCAGGGCTTGGTTTGATTACATTATCTACCACCAACGTCCACTGTATTTTATTTTTATTTATTTATCAATAGAAAGTCAGTCGTGGCTTGGTTTGGCCTGTCGCCCATGGAGCTACCTCCTAAAGGCGTTGTAATGTAATGCTCAACTTGTGATTGTCTGTCTGTCTGTCTGTGTGTGTTCTTTCTCTGCAAACTTTCCTTCAAGGAACGACCTTCAAGACAGAAATCAAATTACTCTGGTAATTAATTTCCAAGCACAAGTGCACATGACAATGAGCACAAATAAAAGTACAAATGAAGTGATCATCTCCTTTAATGGTTTCAACCTTGTCTTAAGTATCCGTGTAACTGACATATTGACAAGAGTAGAGTCGAGTAAGTTTAATTAGTACCATCACCATCATCCGTCGTGTGATAAAGAGAATTGTTTTCTCGCTCCCACTTCTCTCTCTATCTCCCTCCGTGTATTTTTACACCTGTGAGTACACCTTCCTCATTTCTCACTCTGCGATCCATTCGCATGTAATTACATTGAGTTACCGAGAGTGTGTCTGTGTCGTACTCTTCACACAAAGCTGAGCGATCGCGATGAATCAGAGAGCTAAGAGTTAGAGAAAATGAAGGCAATAAAAGTAAACAAGAGGAAAGAGTTGAGAAAATACATGATTCGGTCTACTAGGCAGCATGACCAGGAACAGATGAGATCCCAGGAGGTGGACCTTATGTGTGCCAGTGCATACTGCTATAGACAGAGTGAATGTAAAGGCATACGTAGGTACAGACTATAGACTCACGACCAGACCAGAGCAAATGCCTTGTATCAAGTACGGAGTACGAAGAGCGAAGATTACACGTTTATATGGGTGTTAGATTGTAATGGGAGTATTTGTTCAGAAACCTACCATTACCCATTTCAATTGAGGAGAAAATTGGCAGGTAGAGACTTGGCTAGAAGCACTTTACTATCATCATCATCAACATCATCATTCTTCTGAATGCAGCTCATTATATCTACCACTTCACATAGCACTAAACCGCACATTAAATGATCATACTTTTCCTCTCCCTATCGCACTTCGTATCCCATTGTCCCATCGCATCACATCGCATGCATAACTTCGCATCGATGCTTAACTAACATAAGCCATGTGAAAATTCTACTGCACCTCCTTCCGCAGTAGGCACACTCACACACACACACACAATTACAATCCGCATGCTTCCCCACACAACTAGAAACTCGTACTCATTCCACTGACTATACGTAGGTAATTATGAGGATGGAACTGGTAATGGTGCTCCTCCGTCCACTTACAGCCATGATCAATAATTACTTGCGCTAGAACCATTAACTAACCACTTCCCAGAATTAACACAGAAGCTGGCAGTAGTCTTATTAAATTATAATAGTAACAATCTAGTGCTGATAGTACGTCATATCCAGATCCAACCCAGCTTCAACTTGTTATCCCCCTTCATACTTGACTAATATCCAAGTCTCATTCTACAATTCTATACACTACGTGTAATTACCTTGTACATATGTATGCCTTTTTCAAAATCCGTAGTTTAGGGCGAGTCTGGTGGTCTATAAACTACGTACTGCTCATCGTGAGTAAAACTTTTATTGCTCTGTAGTCTTGTGTGATTCACAATCTCATCGTCAATCACATCAGCTCACCACAATCCGCACATGACCATCATCTCGTCCAGACTCTTATTGATTTTTCTCTACCTTTGTTCCTTTGTACTACTGTGCGTAGTGAGACTGGGAGCAAGCTTTAATTTCCTTATTAGATAATTATGCAGTGCCTTTAAACAGTAGCCTGGAAGAGGGCAATTACCTATGCACATTCCGATTCGGTATAATTACGTACATTTTCCTAGGGTTTTTCCAAGATTCCAACATTAATTGGTGTGCTATTGTTATAAGGATTTAGTTAAGTGGTGGAGATGGATGGGATAAACTGTCATGTGACTGCGAAGAAAGAAACAAATGTGGATTTAACTATGACAACGGGTACTTACTCCGCATGATAAGGTACCTAGTTACTATACTTATGCACTTTTAGAACAAAGAATTCCTTTTAGTACTACGAACATGATGGCGGATATATTTTACAATCAAGTTTGCACAATAAAGGAATAAAGACCGCATCAGAAGAAATGACAAAGTTGATGGTATAATTTTTCAATAAAATGCAGCACAATGTGCGGAGAAATGTAAGTGTAGGGCCCTACATGCCTATGCATTTAATTATAGAAAGTAATAATACCCATGGAAAGAAGAAAAAGAATATGAAAGACGAACATGAGCTCGACAATGAATTACATAATCTTTGGTCGGGAGCGGTAAAAGTATTTGAGCAGCTTTGGTCACATTTTATGGATTATTGATTTGTTTTCAATGTTTCTGTACTTATTGAGTAACTTGAGTTCTGTGAAATGATGAGGCGACAAGAAAGGATTCCTACAATAAAATAGCGCTCGTTAGAATATCCCAAATACCTATGCTAATAACATGAGCACCAGCAGCCCCAACTACAGTCCACATTGCAATCATGGCATGGTTCGTGTTTAGCTGAACAAGTTTTATGCTCTTTGTCCGTGTAATTTTGTCAGACTGAAACTGCATTTTTATTTCATACATTGAAAGCACATTCTATTGTTGTATCTTCCTCTTCTCTTTGACGCTCATGTATCCACCTTCCTCGAGCATCCTTTACATTAGTACAGTTGCAAAGTGATTTTAACCAATCACTATTACAACATACTACCAAGTGTTGTTTTATGAAAACCCATGAAAAATTTAATGATTCTTGGCATTTTATGTTTGGAGTCCGGTGCCGGTAATACAATGAACAATAATTGGCAAATAGAAACTTATAAAAATATTACGGGTGCTCTCTGCTTTGCAGCCGGTTTCGTCTCGTCTTCCATCACAAATGATTACGAGGCAGTGCAATGATGTAGTGAAAATGCCCCTTTAATGTCTTGTACGAAAGAAGCGCTCTGCCTCTTTCCCGATGTTTTATGGTTCGCATGTTTTCATCTTGGGCTCTTAACGTCAACTGTTGCATTTGTACGCTTTTTTTAGGCTGCTCATCTCTAGCCTTTCCAATACTGATTACTGATTACCGATGCCGGTGCAACTTTGGTAACTTTACCTTCGACATTTGTACGTTGCAAAAATCATTTCATCCAGAATTATCTGTATCATGCTGATGAGACGGAAGAAATTCAAATTTTCATATCTTGTTCGTATAAACGTGTCGTTGTGATGACGTGAGATGCCGCATGGTTGACATATGTTTATGCCCTTTATTTAATTGAATATTACAGGAGTCGACGACTACGAGTAACCGAAGCCGATACGTATAAGGAATTTAATAAGAGCTGCAGTCAGTAATCAATAGGAATAATAACTGCGATGACATTCTTATCTATCGTGATTATCTTCCTGGTAACGTTTTTTGTCTTTGTTACAGGTTACAGCACATACCAATGTAATGAAACTACACAAGAAGCCTTTAGTTAAAATTATGCAGATTGAATTACTCAGGATTTTTTGCAAAACAAACTCACTGACATTATATTATTTTATTAGGAAAATAGCAAATCACTCGTGTAAATTCCACGTACATTACATATGTTATCTTGTGGATTTTATTTTATAGCTTGCTCACTCATCCATCCTGTTTTAAAGGGAAACTTTAATGATTCTCTGACGACAAAGTAGTGATTTGGCTTTTACAGAAGAATCATAAAGTTGCCCGAATCACTCCATGTGAATAAAAATGCACTTTACTGTTGTATGCAGAGACAATTGTTGTAGCGCTGATTTCAGCTTATCATCGGCTTTCAGCCTGAGTTTATTGGGATTTGAGTCGAAGTGAAATCCATGTTACAGGAAATACTTTTGTGCTTCATACAATTAAGTACGTGACCACAAAAAATTCACCATTGCATGTGGGTGGTTTTAAGCAAACGTCTTGGGTATCAGAACAAGTAGCACTAGAGCCGAGAACAACTTACTAACGAATGCAGAAAATGTGCTAAGATGATTCCAGGCAGAAAAATAAATTCCAAAATAAATTTTGGATAGACTAAACTCGAATTTTGTCTCGTACTTTGTAATAGAGTTGTAAAATATTTAAATCAAAGTTTTTAACGCCGTTTTCACAAAATGTCAGTAGTTACCATATAAAATTTTGATGTTAGAGCCAAGTTCAAAAAAATGTTGAGGAAAAATAAGAAATTTTTTTAAAAATTCAGATTTTAGTGGAAAGAGTGCTGGAGGATTTATTATTAGCGTATAGAAATATCAGTCAGTTTGAAAACGAAAATTGAGAAAAATTCCAGGGTTTGTAACTTGAATTTTCCGTGCATTAGCCGAGGACCGGTTTCTGTAGAGGCAACGTGCTTTTGATCTTTATAAAAATTTTAAAATTACTATGGATATAATTATTTAAAATGGCATCACCATAATAGTTCTTACATTTTTGCAAGTGCAATGAGGAAAAATCGATAGAGGCTGTTGCCACACTTTTACCATTTAAAAATTCCGTGAAACTGATAAAAATCTCTACTACAATATGTATTTACAATTGTACGAATTGCAAATGTTCAAAGTACAACGACATTACCAACCCACCCAAAGACTGGCGGTATCTGTTACCTTAATGCCTTCATACTAAATTTACTAACAACTAAATTCCACTGGAAACTTGAGCATGTGACTTTTCCAAAAAATAACTTACTATGATACTGTATGTGATACAGTTTGAACACTTAATGATATAAAAGCAAACAGTAATAGATAATAGAGCGTTTTATTCATGTTAATTGCCATTTAATTAATATTGTTGCAAATTCGGCTGTTTTGAAAATGCAATTGGGATTTCCCTTTTGATTCTACAAGCTTGTCTTTGGACTTCAGCAGAAGCAAGATGCTTGAATGAATAACACAAATCTATGAAAACTATGACGATACCGTGTTTAGCTTCACCGTATTTACGTAGGTAGGTATACATACACGATACGCCCAAGATGGCCAGATTTATCCCGTGTATTAGGTGGGCAACTCCTGAAAATGAAGTCCGAGCCAAGACAAAATCTCTCTGACTTCAGTCAAAATCTCAATTCTAAGAAATTAAAATTTATACAAATTCTCACACGGAACCATGTTATTCTTTCTAAAGTAGTCGTCGAAAAAAGGTTAATCGAACAATAAGTCAACGATCATCACAATCAAACAAAAAAATGTTCAATGATTCAAAAATAAAAAATCACAAATGGAAGAAGTGTGCTGGAGTAATTTCAGCCTAGCGTTCTGTATTAGAGACTACGACTCCAGTTTTTCTCCACTGTCATCTCCAGTTGCATTTCCTAACTTTTTAGTGCCTTGGTTGGCCATCGACACCTTTACGATTTCGTATTAAAATCTTCTATGGATATCGAAAGTCAGAGAAGTTTTGTGTAGCTACCTCAATTACTTAAATTAATTTGATTAAAATAATTACTTAAAATAGGTCAAACGTGTGAAGGTACAAGTGGTGAAACCAAAGCTGTATGTATGAAAGTATGCTTGACCGTATTGCACATCTCTTCATCCTCCTGAATGCTTTATAACAACACTAATTGTAATTAGACCACGGTTTCAAACAGTAGATTTATGAACTTTTGCAGCAGTATACCGGAATAAAGTTGCACGATGGCACTGTAATTGAATTAACTGGAATGTAGAAGGTGTATTTATTTTGAATGCAATGCAAAACTTAATTTACGGTAAAATAATTAGGAAAAGGAGCATATTTGTCTTTGTAAATTTTTATAGGTACTTTTATATTCATTTAAATAACAAATAGTTTATATTTTGCCAAAATGGGCGTGTGAGCTCCTGATATAAATTAGAAAATTGTGTGTTGTGCCATATCATCAACTGTCGAGGCTAAGCTGCTAGTACATACACGTTCGCCCCTTTGGCAGACTATGTGTGCATAGGTAGGTATTTATATTATTTATAAGTATATATTACAAAATTTGTTTACAAATTTATAATTACTATAAAATTACAGAAAATGTTACATTAGCGATCATATAGACAATTTTTGAAACGTATTTTATTCTAAAAATAGTCCAATGATATGAAGTACAATTTAATACAGTTGTGCCGGTTGTGGTACTATTCGGTACGTTCGCTTTCCCGTGTGTCAGAATTCACTGGAAAATATTATGTGCGTTCACAATCCGGTGTGTGTCATTTAAGGAGAAGTTAAAGATTCGGTACATCCTGATTCGATATTGTATTTTGTTTGTTGATTTTGTTGAAAAACCAATTTTATACCATATTTGAATATACAAAGCTGAGGGAAGAGAAATCGGGTACTACTTGTTATGTATTTATATATACTTGTCGTCGTTTGAAAGGTTGAAATGTGATGGTGTATCCAGCAAAAAATTTTACTTTTATATATCAATGTTTGATTTTTGTATATTGTTAGAACACTACAGTGTACGAATATGTCCCTCAAAATGAAACACACACCGAATCAGGACATGCTGATTAATGAACTTCTTATTAAATGGCACACACCGAACAGTGAACACACCGACTATTTGCAGACGAATTGTGACAAACCGTACCGAGAAGCGACGGTACCGTTGTGCCCACTGATGGTATCTAATTTTCTAACACATGGTTTGACATCCATCAGTCAAAATTTGTACGCGTTTCTCGAGCTGGACGAATAACAATAGGCAATTGATCGAAATTGGTGTTATACAGCGCTCCGTTGAGCTTCTAGTAATTAATGTTTTAGAACAATAATACACAGGTTTAAATCCCACAAAGAGGATTTTGTCAAGATATTTTAAATACGTAGGTAGTACAAAAAATGGCATTATTATAATATCATCTTAATTATATTAATTATGGTTGGTTGAACGTGTCAATATATTTACTCTAAGATAGTCTAGCAAATCCTTTACTGGTTCATCGAGTTAGCTGCATATTTTGTGATGCGTGAAACCAGGCGCACTCTTTTCTCTCCCCGTAAAAAATAGACATGTGCAAAAAATTTAAAATCGCCGAAAAATTGTAAAATTCAGATCAGTAGTAGGGTAGTTTTTGATGCTAACAATGATATTTATTCCAAAACAGTCAGGTGAAGTGTGACCTGTGAATTTGCAATGATTCGAGTGTTACAGATCAAATGTGAATTCTAAAATTCCAAATGTATAATTGTTTTCAACAAAAAATGCCCTAGTACTGATCTGAATTTTATGATTTGTATACGAGTTATAATTGTTAGCATATTCCTTTATTTTCACGGGGAGAGGAAAAGTACGTCAAGTTTCATAGACTGCAAGATCTGGAGCTAACTCAGATGAACCAATAAAATATTTGTATGCTTTCACCCGCAGCTAGACACAAGCTGCAATTTGATAGACGGCGGTGCCTATACAATGAATATGGTTTATAGATACTATAATACTACGCACGCTGAACTCGGTGTACATGCATGTCAGTCCTCGTTTCATTATTTTGAAAATAACTAGTGCCTACGGTTAATACAGCTAGAAAACTAGAAAGTAATAAATAATAAAAAAGGAGGAAAACAGTAACAAGTGTCATTGAAGACTTGATAATTTATAATACAAATTCAGTCGATCGTTTGAACATGCATGTTCAAGTGCATAATAGTCGGGATTAAGCAATAAAATAAAAAGCGGTGCGCATAGTGTCTGGAACAATCTTTGATACACATTCTATATTTGTGAAATTAATCTTTGAAGACGAAAAAATAATAAACATCGCAGATCACATACACTTGACAAGACTTTTGTAAAAAAAACTAAGATTAAAACATGTATTTTGCACGATACTGTTGGTTTCTTGGTTCCTGCTTAAGACATGTATAAGCTCTCACATTTTGTAATCTGATCATAGACTCTATCAATCCTATGATTAAGAATTTTAATAGATTTATCCGGAATCATGGGGAGATAGTTAATGAGGTTTGGTTCTAAATTTTGAAACATACTTTTAAGAAGATAGCCGACGTTCTTTTCACGATGAAGTCTTTTGATAGCATCCGCAGTTGACTTCCGGAAGATACACAAAGAGTCTAACATGACACGATGATACTGTTCATATTTGTCAAGTAGTCTGTATCCATGCAAGAGACCACTCTCATTATCCAAGAAAATTAAAAGCCCCGTGGAGGTATCTTTGGCTAAATTATGGGCGGGGGCCTCCATCATTGAAGGATTCCATTGTAGATTATACAAATTATTCACAATACGGTCTAAATTGGCAGTTAAATAGTCAAATAGAATTAAGTCAGACCACTGAGCTAATTCGTTGATATCGAGCGAGTCAACAAGATTTGGGGATAGCACAAGATCAATTGGATGTAAGCGTCTTGATGATACGCGGAAAGGAGCTGGTATATAAGCCTGCGACAGGGTGTCAATGAAACGGGTCAAGACGACTGGCTTTTCGTCCACCCACTGTGCAAGATTAAGTTGCTGGCGAACTGCAGTCCATTTGTTGTCGAGGGGCTGGATGATATTTAAGGCAGACGGAGCTAAGTTACGTATGCGAAGGATCTGACTCAAATAGAAACTGAAAATTTCACCTTGAATTTGGTCGCAATTATGGCGATATCGACAACAAGCCCGAGTGCCATTCTCTAGAGCAAGTAATCTATTTTGCATCCGACCACAACCTTCGTCGATTCTAGAAACGGCAGACGTTTGAACAAACCTTCTCCATGATTTGACATCTTCGTCTGAGAAACCTTTTGGTAGGCCCTTCTCAATTTCTTCGCTCCAGTAGACACCATCGAGAAGCTGCTTCCCGAATTCCGAAGAACCAGTAGGCTTTATTTTGGCTTTGAACACATGGCCCACTGGGAGTGTGTCATTGAATCGTGCTGGTGGAATGTCTTGCTGCACTGGATGCAATGACAAAATTCTAGAGTCAGGCACTACAAATTTAACATTAGAAGCTGGTCTTCGAAATATTGGATGCTTCTGCGGGGGTACAGGACGACTGGATCTTACATCATTGCTCACATTGTTCGTATTTGCTTGACGAAGTGCCTGAACTGGAGCAGGTTTAGGAAATCCATTAGAAGCACTTATATCTGGCGTCAACGAGTCATCACTAAAATAAAATGTTCTTCCATTATTTCTATTCGTTGTGGACTCGGCTTTATTCATAATCACAGACTGCGGTGTAAGTGGCAAATTTTTATTATAGTCTCTAACACTATCTTCAATATTTGACTTCAATATTTTAAAATTCAATGGATCCACCCTCACTGGCAGAAAATATAGTGGAACAAGTACCCCAACACCAATTCCAAAACAGAAAGCTAGAGCGGCCGTTAATAGACCAGCGCATTTAAAGGACCGGCCCGTTCGTACCGGAAACTGTGAAGTAAAACAACTAGAGTGACCCATTGTCTTTGATTGCACTTGACAATCCGCTTCCTTAGAATAAACAAAACAAGAGTGCTACTGTGGCAATGACAAATGTTAATAACTGTCGCATGTGCTGATGATTCTTCTTTGCTTTGGTAGGTACTTGACGCAAGTAGTATTTTTTTATGGTAGTGCAGAAACCGCAGCAGTATACTACATTCGGCTTTATCCCATCACTTTAAGTCTATACCTTCCAGTCAATTCTTCACACTACAGTAGCCAACAGCTGTAACTGAAACCAGGATCGTTTCCAGTTACCCTGAATTTAGTGGGTGCATACCGAAGTGTCCTAACCCAATCTTCATTTCCGCACTTTGTGATTTTCTAAATATCCAATGATAATTTGAGGCTTCGTACTCGAGGTTCCGTCACTTGCCGAATGACCTACGCACAAATAAAAAAAAACAATTAGATATTTTGAAATTACGCACATATAAATAGCTAACCTTTTCAAGCCTTTTCTCTAAAGCAAATAATGGCCTAGATTCTGTCAGCAAAGCTGCTACTTTTTCCAAAAATAATGTTGAAAAATAATGATGCACCCAAAAAATCCTTAAGGTGTCAGTTTTCCTCGTCGGTAAAAAAATGAAATGTGTACATATTGGATTTTTGATTCGAATTGGTTACCTATGTATTTTAATCTATTATCTGCACCTCAAACAGTCACTGCTATGTTGCTTAACGTACTCACAGAGCTGAGCAGTATTTCATGTAGTTGTGTACCTACGCCATAGTATGTAATTATAATTCGCTGCCCTCCGTCCACTTGTATAGACAACACGAGGACGAGTGTAGAGCGAAACTGCATCAGAGGTCCATATGTAATTATTTATAGTTTAGGGTATCTATTTCATCTACACCCTGTGACTGGTGGATGAGATAGATTAGGTTAAGAAACAACTGTAAGAAGGAGTTGTGAATGTCAATGAAATGTACTGTCCAGCACACATCTTACTTCACTCTGGTCAGGACTCTCTTTGGAGTAAGAGTAATTAAAAACCTACTACTTGTTGAGTAAAGGTATGGGCTCTGTAATGGGTGTTCCTACTCGCATCCTTTGCTGCACTTATAGCTGCCTATGAAATAGTACATACAGCACAGTAAACGCACAAAAAACCCATAACTTGACAATAATATTACTTGAGGTAAACTATGCTTCTTCCACCTTCCGTTCTAATAGCATATCAGCACCTCACATTTTAGTGCCATATACCTACATACAATATTTCGGCGAGACGAATATCATGCTTTGAAAACCATGAGATACATGCTTGCATGAAAATATTGGTAAAATTGTGCATCATGATTGTGGAACAAGGAATTATGCTGGCCAGCCTTGTACGGCAGGAGGAAGATATAGAGAATAATAAAATTGGCGTAGGTAGAGAAGAGTTTGAAGGTAGAGAACACCGAAGACGAAGAGGTAGAGAAGGAATTTCAAATAGAGCACACCGAAGATCAGTACCCAGAAGTCTGCATTGGAAAATGCGTTATTAAACCCATTAAAATTTAAAATCATCCCTGCTCATATGCATTCATAAAAATTGAGAATCTCCTAGGATATTGTATTACAATAATGAATGCATGCCTCATTTTAGTTTCTGTATTTTAGGGTTGTGCCTAACTTGTCGCTGGGAGGTAAGGCGGATTCCAATTAAGAACCTGTCGCCGCTTTCCCAGCGCTGTCTTCAACATCTGATGCGGGTTTCATTTTTCTCTCATCTCTTGAAAAAAAAAATCTGACTTTCGTTCTCCAATTTCACATTACATAGGATTGAAATAGGATTAAGTGAATTTTATGAAAATTTAACTCGCCATATTAATCCCTCCATAATAAAAGCACTTGATATCCAAGTCTCCAATGGAATTTAAAGGGTAAAAATACTAACTATTCCAAAAACTACATTCCATGACCCTTTATTCCGATTTCTGATTTCGAACAAACTAATATTCAGCAGAGACACATGCCTGGGCTAATGAAAGGTAGAGTTAGCTGAGAGAGGGGGGGGGGAAGTCGGAGACGACGACAAGGAAGAGTTACTCGATGTGCACAGAAGAGCAGGAGAGTTAATGTTCAAATGAAACCTGCCCGACCTGAAGATTCATGGAGGAAATATATCGTTATAATGGCTAAACTGTCAGAACAACGTTAGAATTTTTTATTTGAACGTCTGAGAAGCCCACTGATTTGGTTCGGAATGGTGAACTGAAAAGTGGATGAACTCGGGTGATGAGTGTATGCTTAAGACGACTGTACCATAATCATGTTTCATCTGGACGGGATTATGGGAGAAGACTCATTCACAGCAGACTCATGGGGATTTCGATATTAACGTCTTCACGTAAAACTCCGAAGAGCTCCACTTGAACTTTGTTGCTCTTTTCCAACTCTTTTATTTTGTCTATTACAAGTGGAAAATTTTTCAGGTTGGAACGCTGCTGTTGATGTTGCTCTTTCTGTAGTTCCTCTGTTCACAGAGCTGCTCCTGATATCCTACCAAACGCAATGCAATAGAGAGCTGAACTGGAAATTGGAACCCCTTTCTCAGGCAAGATTTACGTAAACCTGTTGCCGTGAACAAGCTGAGGACTCCAAGCCTGGATCTTAATTTATTGCCTAATTTTCCTGTCCCGAGCTCTGCTTGAGGTTATGTCGGTAATATCGCTTTTTCCAATTTCTCTGACGTAGCCGACTTGAATATTACTACCACACTGACTTCCATTACAGCTCAAGAACTCTTCTTCAATTCAGTCAGACTTATACATTGTGTCACAGTCACAGTGCCTCTGTGACTACCCTGAATATTATTCAGGGATTAGTATCGCAGACCAACAGCAAGTGACACAGAGTCCAGGAATGTTTGGATGGTCGAGGAATGCCTAGACCTTCCCACATCCAATTTCCGTTCCTGCCAACTGTTTCAACTCTAGCTTCGTACACTCTCCCCTGCACCAATTTAATAAATAATTGGTCTTTAATTATAATTAAAAAGTGAGTTGGTCGTAATTTATATTATGGTATTATTCCTGCCAACTGTTTCAACTCTAGCTTCGTACACTCTCCCCTGCACCAATTTAATAAATAATTGGTCTTTAATTATAATTAAAAAGTGAGTTGGTCGTAATTTATATGAGGGTATTAGAGTCCTAAACTTTTGCTATCCGTGACCAAGGACGCCAGAGTGTGTTCGAAAACTAGGAATAAAAATAAAATAATTTCCAAGCAATCCTTACTCCATTATTTTTTGTTCAGGTTAAGAGGACAGAAACTCTAAAACTCTTAAACTTGGGTTTGGCCATTCCCGGGGAAGGCCCTTAATTCTGGAGTCCGTGAGTACAGACTCGTAACCCTGGCCATATCTTGAGTATTACATGCATCTCTATTTTGTATAATAATATCTTTTGCTCCAAGTACTTTGTGTAATCACTAGGAAATAAATAAAATAGTGAGTGGCAAGATAAAACGCAGGAAATAGTGTTTGGTGAACATCGCTTAATTCTGGCTTGACATCTGAAGTTTTACCAACGACTACAGTCACAGCATTGGTTGGAATTAATTTATTTTTAAACTCATGATTTGAGAATAATCAGAGCTTTTTGTGTAGTACTTGACAATAATTATAATGCATTGAGAGAAACACAGAGGGAAATGGAGATTGAGGACACGGTACCTGTACCAACTACCTACATTAGAATGAGTGAATGGACAGATCGTAATGAGACACTAACAGAGAAAGATATTGATGATTTCCCTCCCAGTTGTGGTTTCTATGATTTTGAATCTGAATATAGTGTGACAGCTGAAAATCTCCAAAATAATCAAAGTTTTAATAATTTATTATGCTTTAAAATAAATTACCTATTTTTGATTTCGTCTGTAATGACAATTGATATTTAAGGTCATTAATATACATTCAACCGCCACAATACAAACAAAGGACAAACACAAGGAAATATTGAAATGAGTAAAAATTATAAACGTCTTCTAAATTTTCAAGCTATCGCTGATAGCTGAAGAAAGAAATCCTCGAAATTACCCTGCAGAGGTTTTCATGCTCATGCTATTGACGAAATGTTTCGAATTCAAATTTGAACCTGACTTGTGATTTCTAGTGTCCTGTTACTGATGATAATGAAAATAGCTGTTCTTAACGGTATGTACCTACCTATCATTCAGAAAATGCATTAGCAGAGTGAAAGTGATCATTTTAATAATGTTTTCAAGGTAATCTATTTTTTTGAACAAGCCGTTTTGGAAAAAATAATCATATCTTAGTCAAAGAATAATTATCCTATGACCTCGTGTGAGTGGAAACGAACGCAACTACTACTACCTTTGTATTAAAAAACTGTAACATTTGTTCAGTCGAAGCAGACACTCCTACCATACAGTAATATAATTATGAGAAAAAAGTTCTTGTTACCTGTTGTAAGCCGGTACAGGAGTTTATACTTCTCATCCGTATAATCCTCATTGGAAATTATGACAACTTCACAAGAGACC
>JAAXYX010000690.1:0-32409 GCA_036851915.1 Ptenothrix huangshanensis | reverse complement strand
AAAGAGTAATAAAAAGGAGTAATTATGATAGTTAATTTAAATGTCAACGTCTAATACTTGTAAGTAAAATAAATTAAAAGTTTTTACCAAAGCGTATGAAGCGACGAAGGCCGCTGTGGTTATAAATACCATTTTCAGCTGCATTTTAGGTTTGCACTTCAATGCTTCAGAAGATTTCACAAGTTGTAAGTTCCCGTCAGGCTCTTTGAGTACAATTAAGCTTCGTTCTCAAATCATTACTTTCATGCACATTCAGAGTTGTGATGTTTACAGTTTATTCCTGCAATTGATAATTGGAAACAATCACTTAAATGAAATTTCTACGAATTAATTATTCAAACAATAAAAACGGTGCTAGATGTTGGGTTGCAGATAAAGAACTGATGTAATTCGTGCTTAAATAAAGTAAGCAAATGGCCAAAGGATTTAAGTAATTGAAGAAAAGGTTGATTGAAAGAAAAATGCTCAAATGAATTTCACTCGCATTGAATGCAAAGAGTGCGCACTCAAAAGTCGCCACCAACACACATTCAGTTGTTCCTTCCTGGCATTCGCACGAGCATCTAATGCACTCATGAAACTGAAGGGCGTCACAATCCCCAGGCATCCCATCCCCACATAATTACGCCTTTGAACTTGTGAACACACATTTTTTTAGCGCTGGGCACCAAATCCACTACATAAAACAAACGGCATATTTATTGTCGATGAAGAGTCAAAATGGGATAAATTCTAATAATTCTAAATACAAAATTATATTAATCTAAAATGCCCTGAAAGCAAAATCATCCAAATCAGTTACAATGAATAACTTGTTTTCGAAAGTATTACAAAAACAGTTTGGAATGTGTCAAAATTACTAAAACAGGAAATTCGAAAACGTTCAAAGAATTTTAAAAGCAGAAATTTTTAGTTTTTAGTTTAAAATTGCTAATATCGATTTTAATGTTGCCTTTACAAAGCCATATTTTAAAAATGTGACTATTATCACACAGCACCCTCACAAAAAATGAATTCCCTCTACGCGCCTGATTAAGAGTCGAGAATATTATCAAAACCGATTCAAAATATTTACGTAACATGGATGTACACATTCAGTTGCCAAAATTAATTGAAAAGTTTACTTAATTGAGCTCAATGGATCATATACTCACTAATCTCAACTTTATAAACTCGTACTTCAACTACGTATAAAACCTAGCGTTAGTAGTAAATAAAATAATGTCAGCAAGCACTCTCAAACTCATGACAACATTTTTCCATTTATGTTTTATCCAGGTTTAAATACGTATGTTATTATCTACTAAAAGTGTTCCAATATATATTTTGTTAGCCTTGTGGTTCACGAGATTAGATATAAATAATGCTGATGTCTGTGTTGTGTCAAAAAATCCAAACTAATAATAACCGCAGTAATCTCGTCACCTTCATACTTCATAACAATTTATTTGCGAATGTTTTCATGTGCTCCTGCTGGACTCAATTTTCACGCTCCTCTTATAACCAACAGAATAATAATTTAAAATACTACCACGTAGGTTTTTAAACTTTATTTGCGTGTCCCAATTTCTCAATTAAAGTAGAATAAGCAAGCCATAGAGTTAATTAACACCGAAATAGAATTTATGTACGCGTACCTCAAATAATAATTTTTAAAATAATTCTAAAGTGTAAAAGAGTCAACATTCTTCTAAAGCAGAAGAGCTTTAATTCCACCATTTCCTAATGAGTGAATCGGACGAATCAGAAAAAGACTCAGAATCGCCATGTTGTTCCAATTCACTACCGAATCTCGTAAGTGAAGAAGATGCTCCAATAATTGTCGACACCATTACCAATAAAGATGGAATTGTAAACATTGGATTAATTAAATACTGCCCAACCACAGTAAGTCATTTTAAATACATAAATACATCATTTTAAAACATTAAGCCGAAAACAAAATCACATGTTAGCTTTTCAAAGGATTTTAAAAATATACCTCTGTACTTTCTATAGAACACTCAACCGAAATTAATGTTCCAAGTCAAAAACCCTGTCCACACGTTCACAGGAAGGGAAGAATTTCTCCAAGAATTACACGACACCGTTCAAAAATGCAAGCAGGAAGGATCCAGAGTTTCAATAATTTCTCAGACATCCTCCATCTCCGGACTCGGAGGAATTGGCAAAACGGAAACTGTGAGAATGTACATACACAAGTTCAGTCATGAGTACGACAACGTTGTGTGGATTGATGCAGAAAACCCATCGGAGGCAGTTTCCCAATTCACAACGCTTGCTTCCCTTAAGCTCCGTATTAATGTCAAAGACCACAAAGGAAATCCCCGAGAATTCTCACACATCCTTGAAGACGTCTACAGAAAACTGTGTCAAAAGCCGAAGCAACTCCTCATTGTATTCGACAACGCGGAGGCCTTGGACGACACGGACACACACGCTCTTGGAATTCGGAAACTTCTCCCAGCACAAACAATAACCAACGAGCCACCAACAGTTTTGATTACATCGAGGCAACAGTTTTGGGAAGATATAAACGTGATTACACTGGGCCTGTGGAAAATGGAAGAGTGCATTGAGTTCATTTACAAGAGACTGCATTTGAGAGATTCACCCGAGAACAAGAAGGACGCCACTGAACTCGCTGAGCTATTTGATCGACTTCCAATTGCACTTGAAGTAGCTGTGTCCGTGATTGCTGAACAACTAAGAAAAAGAAAAGTGGGTGGGAGCGGTGTCTACAGCATAAACAGTCTCATTGCAGAATACAAAGCAGGTGACAGGAAGGTGTTTTTAAAGAGAACGCAACAAAATGCGACTCAGATGACAATGCAAGTTCTCTTAAATGTTTCTTTGAAAAAGATCAGAGCGTATGAAGAAGGCGCACTTGCAATTAGAATTCTATCTTTCATGGCTTATTTGTCCCCAACTTCCATTCCGAAGGAAATGATGAATGAACTGATAAATGAGACCAATGAAGATAAACTTGATACTGCAATTACTCTTCTCGCAGACTATTCTTTAATCCACTGTTACGACACACATTTCACCATCCACCGAGTGTTTCAAGACATTGTAATTACGACTTTGCCTAATTTAAAACTTTATTCAGGAGTAACTCACGACCACACTGTGGAATATACAGACGAGATGAGAGTATTAAAGGAGCTTATCAGCGGCCTTATAAAATACACACCCAAAACCAATCCAACCATTGATGGCTACAATGAAGTAGTGGCGAATGTTGTACACTCAACGGATTACGTAATTCAAAATTCAATGATTTCACAATTCTACGATTTCATTAAGACATTTGCAAATTTTATGTCAACGACGCATTGTGAAACTGCAGTCAAATTCTACAGAGCACTTATCAAAAGTGACAGCAGTCAAACTAATGTGAAGAAGGAAAACATTTATTATAATTTGGACAGCATAGGTCAGATCTTTTTCAAGAATGGAAAGTATGCAGGAGCTCAAGAAACATGGAATGAGCTTCTAAAAACTCTGGTAGGTGCATACATTGATATGAAACAAGGCAAGGCAGAAGATAATAAAGAAGTGAAAATTCTAGACAAAAGTGACAAAAATGATCAAGAAGATGAAATTACAGAATCTTTAGACTGTGCTGTTAATGCAGGCAAAAAAAATGTCCTGGCGCTTCCACAAGAAATCTTACGAACACACATGAATATCGCATTATGTCTATCCTCTCAAGGCAAGTATGAGGACGCATTGCAACTTTATTACATTATCAAAACTGAACAGGAAAAATTCCTTGGGACTCTTCACCCAGACATCTTACGAACGAAATCGAATATTGCCCACGCATTATCAGCTCAGAGCAGAAGTGAGGAGGCAATGGAGGTTCTCAACCCTTTGGAAAAAGACGTGGAGAAAGTTCTTGGGCGTCTTCACGAACTCACTTTAGCCACCAAAATGACTAAAGCAATCACTTTAAACCAACAAGGCAAGAATCACGAGGCGTTGCAGCTTTTCAATTGTCTGATGGAAGATGAGGAGCAAGTTTTTGGACCACTTCATTCAAATACCTTAACGACTAAAATGAATATGGCTGCAATTCTTACTGTGCAAGGAAATATCGAGGAGGCATTGAAAATAAACTACAGTGTGGAAAAAGTCCAGGAGAAAGTTCTTGGGCCTCTTCATCCAAACACTTTAACTTCCAAAATGAACATCGCCGCGTGTTTAATGGAGCAAGGCAAGAATGAAGAGGCATTGGAAATTAATTACATTTTGGAAAAAAATATGGAAGATGCCCTTGGCCCTTTTCACCAACACACTTTGAAAACCAAGATGAATATTGCTACTTGCCTCTCTAACCTGGACAGGAATGATGAGGCCTTGGAGTTGTACTCAATTGTGGAGAAAGATCAGGAGAAAGTCCTTGGCCCACTTCACCCAGACTCTCTCTTGGTGAAAATGAGGAAAGCTTGCACTATTGGAGAGATGGGAAATATTGATGAGGAATTGAAGCTTTACTACATTCTTGAGAAAGGCATGGCCAAAGTTCTTGGGCCACTTCACCCAGACACTTTGGGAATCACAATGAATATCGGAAGTTGTTTAGCCGTCCAAGGCAAGTATGAAGAGGCAGTCAAGTATTTCCGCATGATGGAAAATGACGGGAAAGAAGTCCTTGGACTACTTCATCCACTTTATTTAACATGCAAACAGAAGATGGATATTTGTCTAGAAGAAATAGGCAAGATTTAGAAGGCATTGTAGTTTTAAACACATAAATAGCTCAATATTAATAGGCCTTTTAAGTGTTCTGTTCTGCTTAGTGGGATTTTTAATATTTTTTGAAAACAAATTACACATTTATTATGGATGTAGTAATTATATAATTTATGTTCTTCTTTTATATCAGATTAAATAAAAGATTCTCTTAAATTATGGTCCCAAGATGCCGATGATTGGTCTAGGTCTGTGTGTGCTCAAACCTTGGAGGTTTAAATTGTACCAACCATAAAAAAAACACGAATGTCGAAAATGTGGGTGCCCATTATTGACGTGTGTTTCTCTCTTGATTAATAATTTACGAATTTTATTGTATTGCATTGTATTGAACTACATATTAGATATTGAAATTTAAAATATGCAGCTCTTGGATATAATGTTATTGCATAAATCATAATAGTTGTAAATGTGGCCCAAATAATGTTGTGTTAACTAAATTCAAATGGAAATGTAATTTAAATTAAATCCAAGTTGATAAAAGAACATCCGAATAAACGAATTTAAAAAGAATCTTGTGTAAATCTTGGGTTCGTCCGACTGGCCGCATAAACTCGGTACGGATGTTATTGACGATTATTGTTAGATGGTCTTATTGTTGCGTTTTTACAGCCTTTTGAACCAGCCTGGCCGAGAGAAAGTAAAGTTCTTATTAACGAAACACAAGTGTAAACAACATAATTAATTAATTGCACTTACCGGGGCACACCTGAAATAAAAAGAGAAACAGCGTATGTTAATTTAGTTACGAAAACAACTTGATAGTTTTGCAGGAAAATAATTAAAATTAGTTTTTGTTCCACCTACCCTTATAATAGCAAATAAACGCGGCAATAGACTAAAAACGCGGGCGCTTCCGCCTCAATTATATGTTAGAATCAAAAATGAACCCAAATATTTGTTCAAAAAAATAAACATCTTAAAATATGCGAAATGGCTTAAAAACGTGAACCGCATACTAGTTTTTGTTCCATCATTCTAATTTTTAAGCTACTTAAAACTCAACGTCGCTTTTGTGTTTTACTCACACGAAGGATTTTATCGTACTCACACAGCATTCACCGTCATCGCAGGGTTGGTCAAGGTTACCAGGAAAACACTGGCCGTTTGAGAGCAAACAATTAAATTAAATTTAAATACATTGGTATGTAATTATTTAGAGCATGTATGTACAAGCAGGTAGCTTTCTCGTTTAGACTATCGAATATTGCAATGTCTTCAAATATTTTTATTTTACCGGTCCTCCTGGTATTGCCTCAACCCAAGTCAGGTGCATGGAGCAAAGATGCAGGACAAGAAGGGTCACGAAAAACGTGTTTACCAAAGTCGTCTTCCTCGCCATTTCTTCAGTTAACGATCAAGATGCGTGACAAATGATATAAAGTTGGTTAGCTTGAAAGACTAAGAAGTATTTTCTCGAGCGAGTAATTATCAGGTAGAATGGTATGGATTTGAGGTTGCACTTTGTGTGCAAATGATGAAGCTCAGTGGCGTGGGAATACTTTATGTTCGTTCTGTCCCAGGTCAACTCTATGGAGAAGTCTGGGTACGGGTTTTCACAGCAGATTCTAAATGCGCATTTGTTCACATGATTAATTGCCCTGTAACCGCAAAATGAGAAAACAACCATCACATTGAAATGGTTAGAAAAGTTTCAATTGTACAATTCTACACCGGAATAAAGCTCTAGGTAATAGCAAGGACCTCATTGACGTCAATACTCCGCAAGTGTTTCAGATTTTTGCATGAGTAACTTTGCTGCTCGTGGCCAGTGGCGTATCCAGGATTTTTTTCGAGGAAGGCAAAAGAGCTAAAGGCTCCGTATAATTATCTGCTGTAAGTTTCTAATTTTTAGCACTTTTTCAGAAAGTGCAATTTTTATTTCTAATACAATTTGTCCAAAGTCAGAATTTTTTATTTATGTAGGTACTTTTTTAAAAAGTCTGAATTTTTTTATCTTTTTTCAAAAAGTCCGATTTTTTATTTTATAATTACACTTGTTAAAAAAGTCCTTTTTATTTTTAAGCCTTTTTCAGAGTCCGAATTTTAATTTTTTACACCTTTTCAAAACGTCTGATTTTTTATTTTATAAACTTTTTAAAAAAGGCAAAATTTTTATTTTTTATCATTTTTCAAAAAGTCCGAATTTTAATTTTTTGCTCTTTTTAAAAAATTCCGACTTTTCATTTTTTTCAATTTTATTCTTTAAACTTTTTAAAAAAGCCCGAGTTTTTATTTTTAAACCGTTTTCAAAAAGTCCGAATTTTAAATTTTTCTCCTTTTAAAAAGTACACCTTATAAAGTTACGTAGTTGCTTTGGTGTTCCTTCTTTGCCTCTGAACCGTCTAATTTAACCTTTTTCAAAATTCAGTGGTAGGTAGTTGCCTACCTTACCTACACCTGGATACGCCACTGCTCGTGGCAGTCAATGTAATTTACTTGACATTTACAATAAGTTGCTTGACATTTAAAATTATTAATTTGGGTAAACAGGCTTGACACTGAGTTTGACGTGGTTCGTGTGAAATTAATTGCAAACGACGCTTGTTGCACGCGCGAATATTAATAACACGGAGTTGATGAGAATTAAGAAATTAATCAATTGTGACAGGTCACCTGCTTAGACTTGATTGAGCTCAGGGTGACTGCAATGCGGTGCTCTACTTAAAATTAGCAATAATGGAGTAATTTACAAAATATTGGCCGAACCTAACTTTAAGTACATTCAAAATTATGAAATTAAAAAACAATATATAAACACTGTAAAGTGTTCCAGCCGAGCTTTCACTAAATGGCGTTAAAGTCATTTTTTCCCAGTTGAAAAGAAAAAGTTTTTAATTTTATGTAACATTAAACATTAGTGTATTTGAATATTAATAATCTCAATATGATGAGCGCTTATACTACTCACCATTTTTGAAAATGAGGAAAGCTTGCACCATTGGAGAGAGGGGAAATTCTGACGAGGAATTTACTACATTCTTGAGAAAGACATAATTCTCCCCATTTGATTTATGGGGAGAATTTTACTCATACTTTTTTTAATTTTTCAATACAAAAGCGAAGCGAAAATACTGTGCATAAAATTGCTATCAAGTGGGCAGTTTGGGTATTTACGGGGTATTTATTTTCCAGTGAATACACCCCGCATTTTGGCATATACGGTACAAGAGTTATTTCTTTTATTTTCTTCCAAATTCATTTACTTATAAAAATATGTTTGTACGTTAAAATTAAAATCTCTTTTCATGCATTTTAAATTGCTCTGATCAGGAATGAATAGAATAACACATTTTATATTAATGCAAGTCATTAAGTTATTATACATAAATTAACATTTTACGCGATTTGTCTATTTACACGTATGAACACTTAAAAAAAATTTCTAGAAATTCGTTGTGATTATGCGTTAGTCTAATAACTTAAAAATGTCTTGTGTAGTATTACAAACAGAGAAGCTCCGAAAATAAATTCAAAACCTAAATTCGCCTTCCCTGATCCGCCTGTACATACACCAAGGAACGTGTCACAATGGAAGCCTTTGTCTGCATTACAATTCTTGTCATCTTTGCATTTTGCATCCCGGCCTCCGACACAAGGCAAGTCCTTCCCGCCTTCCTTCTCCCTGTGGCTAGTGTTGCAAACGCATTTCCCGTCTTGGCACATGAGGTATCTGTCCTCAACATCGCACATCCCTTCGAGATAGCCTTGACCGGGAACAACGGTGCAAGATGCTCCATACAATTTCCTACATTTTCCAAAGCCATTGTCCTCCATCCCTTCCTCCTTATTCAAGCACTCGCATTTCCCTGATGCTCCACACGTGAGTGACGCATCGCATGGCGCATTGTCTTCCCCTGCACACGGGGATCCTAGAAGTGAATAGCATTGGCCACCTGAGTATTGACTTGCAGTTCCTTCCGCACAAGTGCATCTTCCACCAAGACATTCGTGAAACTTGACCGAGTCACATTTCCCAGGTAATTCAGGACCACATGTCGTATTAAACGAACGGACGCAGTCATAGTTGGTGTTGTATGATAAACCACCTGTAATTTTTTAAATTAAAAAAATAAAATTAAATAACTCTACTCTTTTAAAAAGCCATTTGTGCCATTTTGTTTATAATTTATACCAAAAATACCTCAATATAATTATTTTTGAATTTCGAGTTACTTACTGTTACACGTGCAGGAGGAGCCGTTGCAAGTGGTGGTTTTCATGCATTTTTGCGAAGTGTTTGAGCAAACGCCAAAAGCTTTCAATTTGCACTCTCCGTCTTCTAGAATATCTCTATTCTTGCAGCCGCATTTACTAGTAGCCGGATCGCACACAGTAAAGCTTGCGTCATCACAAGTCCCGCCATTTGAATTTCCAATGCATGTGTCTCCAAGCATGAGTTTGCATTCCTTATTCTTATTTTCCTTAAGCCCTTGGGCGCAGGTGCATTTGCCCCCTTCTGAAGGACACGAGGCGCCGGGTACGCATTCTTGCCCATTAGGGGAGCAAGTGGCTCCGGATTTAAGATAGCAAATGTCTAGCACATCGTCGTACCTACATAATAAAAAATAATTAAAATATAAACAAAAAAATAACAAATAAAAATAAAAATATAAATGAAAAAAATAAATAATTCTAAATTAAACACCCAAAATATAAATCAAAAAATAATTAAGTTTGCACAGTAAAATAGTACCTGGCATCAGCTCCTCCTTTGCACACGCACTTGTTTGATTTGCACTCAAAATGTTTTTTATCGTCGCAGGTTTTTAAATTGGTTCCACATTCTTTATCGTACTCGGCTACGCACTGTCTATCCTTGGGTTTGGCACCGCCTGCACATTCACATTTGAAGGTTCCAGGATTGTCAGCTTGCTCATTACAGGCTGCTCCATTCACACAATTCATCTGATTATCGCCCTGAGTACATGTAGCGTTGTTGAGAAGAACACACGATTTCGACCTTTCATCGTACCTTTATTAAAAACAACATACCAAGGATTAGTAGCGATTCTAAGGGTAGGCAGAGCATGCACTCACGTGTGAAGGACTTTAAAAAATATTTTTAAAAATCCTCATAAAAGCACTTTTTAAGATTTCAAATTTTGTTTAAAAGGGGGAAAATAATATTTTTACATTTGCACGAAAAAGACGGTTTTTTATTTTTACACAAAAAAGACGCAGTTTGTAAATGCGCCAAAATACATAGACTGTTTTTTAAAAAACCAAAAAAATGCAGTTTTCTGAAACTTTCCAAAATCAGATGCAGTTTTTTTTAGTATACCAAAAAACGTTATTTTTTAGATGTATGAAAAGCACAAAAATATACACAATAAAAGTAATGCAGAAATTGCATGTAAATATTACAAAATTTCTTACGTGATATCATCATTTTCCTCACAGATGCAATAAGCCTTGTTCATTTCTTTAAAGAAGGTGCAAGACATGAAACTCTCTGTGTCACATTTTCCCGTGACTTCTATGGGATCGTTGGTAGGTGAACAATCCTCAATGTAAGGAATAAAGCACTGGCCGCGACTCTCGGTCAAATGAGGAAAGCAAGTGCAGCGGAAGTCCCCTCCAAAACTAGGCATTGCGCAGGATGAAAAGGCAACACAGGGCTGTGGCTTCGGAACAATTCCTACAGCATCACACTTTTGACCAACCTTCAATTTACAAATTTGATCTTCCGCGTCGTAGTAATTAATATCGGGGTTAATACATTCGCACACATTCACAGGCAGATTCTTAGAACATGTTTGAAAGAGTGTTGCGTTACAAAGTCTATTTGTAGTATCACATTCTTCACCGTATTTTGCTTCCACTGCAACAGCTCCCTTCGTAAGATTTAGTAAAAGGAAGCAAACTACAAAAATTCCTAAAATTCTCACACACTTCTCCATGTTAAACGCTTCAAGTTAAAATAATTCTATTGACTTGTAGAAAGGTAATAAATTCTTGTATAAAAAATAAACGTTATTGCTTTAACGCTGTGGTAGTTTTGAAGATCAGTTAGAAGTGAATGGGGCATCGATGAGTCCCCAGTTTTATATTGCTTTAGATTTTAGATCAAGTGTATGACTAAACGTGAGTGCGAAATGTATGACGATAGCGTAGAACAAGTGCTTTGATTTCAATCAAAATCGAACTAATTGTATTTTCCACTTAGATATACGAAGGTATAGTTTGCAGAGAGCAAATACATTGCAAATTAAAATACTTGTGATTGTGTTGGTGACACATCATAAGTGTTTTGCCCGTGCAAAATCTGGGCAATGTAATCTCCAAAGCTGAAAGATAATGCCAAGTGTTTATCAGTTTTGCTAAGGTCATTAGTTGAACGTTTGCAAGTGTCATAATATCTCTATTGTATAATGAAGAGGATTGAAAACTGTTGAAATACCGCAGATTATATGTCTTTGCAAAAACACCTTATATAATTCCAATTACAGTTTTGCTGCAACTATATGAAAATATTTGAGTGTCTACTTATTATACTCTTTGCGTAAGCAAAAATGAGGCACGGGTGCACCCATGTATGTATGTACAAATATTGTTGTTGAAGAATGAAAAAGAGCTAATTATGTATTATGTTAAACTATAGCATATAAGTAGCTCTTTTTCACTATTCAACGACGGTATGTGTGTTTGCACTTGGTACAACGTGACTCACTTTGGTTTAAAAATGTTTGAACTCTATTAATTAATCATTTAATATTCGCACCAATAACGCAGATATGTTTGTCTTTTCTGTATGCCTGACAAAAACGTGATCTCATGAGGTGTAAAATTTAATAATCTGTTGTAGGTTTATACTAACTATAAGTGCCTGGTGACGCTTCTGGTTGGCACGTCATACTGTCTACATTTTTAGCTATTACTCGAACGACAACAAATTGTAACACCTCCAAAATTGTATTCCTTAGATAATTAGCGGCGCATTAAAAAGGATCTACTAATTAATTATTACGCAATATATGAGTGAGTCATTATGCATGATTAACTTATTATTTTGACGTTCGTTTGCTGGCGTAATTGCTTAAAGAAAAAGGTTGGCTTCGGCTTGAACAAATGAAAGAAGCGCGTAAGTAATACATTTGAAAAATTCTTACGTCAGAATGACTTTAAACAAAAATAAATCAACAACGTAATGTACAGCTATTCAGTTCAAGATTCGTCTGGTAATGACTAACGCTGCGTTTGTCATCTGAATGTTTCATTACTCATTTTTAATTGGTATTTCTAAAAATAAAGCTGGGTATCTATTTTTTATTATCGTTTTTTGGGGGATGTGGTATGCAATACATTTTTAGAGGATTGGTTGAACAATTACCGCCATAAGGAATAAAGCACTGGCCTCGACTCTCTTGTAAATGTGGGAAGAGAAAGTTTCCACCAGAACTTGAGCAGGATGATAATCAAGGCAGTGCAAGGTTGTGGCTTTGGATCAATAGTTTCAGCGTCACACTTTTGATCAGGCTTCAGCTCGATATTAAAACGCTTACCAATGGTGGAATTATTAACAATGTTTCCCCGTGTAAATCTCCAGAGCTTCGAGATAAGTTAAAATGTTTATCATTTTACTAAGGTCATGGCTTAAACGGTTTATGCTGCATATTATGTACATGTTGCATTTTATTATAAAGGAGATTCATAAAATGGGAGAACGTGGAGTAGACCAATGGTCACTTGCATAAAGTAGCGTCGGCAGAATTTTTTCATGTGGGAAAAAAACTTTTATCTTACGTCTTTTCTAGCATAAATTTTTTCTAGTGTTTCACAAAAACTGTATCTGTTTTTTTAATTCTATATAAAACTACGTGATTTTGTGTAAATATAAAAAATTGGAGCTTGTTTTTGTAGTTTTTTTAAAAAAATACTATGATTTTGTGTAAACTTGAATAAATCAAAGTAGTTTATTTACCACTTTGTTGAATTTTACTTACATCTTACATAAATATGCTGAAATATTAAAATAATGAGTATATTTATTTGCCCAAAATAACATGGAAAAATGTACAGGGTTACATGCAATTTTTTATTTTTTGTATTTTATGAGGTTCAGTCTAATATTTCATGTGTTTCAAAAGCATCATTAACAAAGTAGCTCCCAGAATAAATTCCAAAGTAAAGTCCAATCTGCCAGACCCATTTCTGCAAACGCCTTCGCTCTTTTTACAAAAGAGTTCCTTATCAGGATTGCAATTGTCGTTTGAATTGCAATCAGCACCAAGATCTCCAACACAAGGCTTGTCCCTTCCCTGCTCCTTCTCACTGTGTTTAGAGTCGCAGACGCACTTGCTCCCTTGACAGATGAGAAATCCATCCTCATTGTCACACATGCCGTGAATATCGTTACCGGAATCGCAAGTGGCTCCATGCAATTTCCGACATTTCCCGTTCCCGTTGTTCTCCACCCCGAGAGTTGAATCGCAGCCGCACTTTCCATCGGAACAAACCATGAAGCTGTCACACACCGGATGGGCAGGACTTACGCAAGAGGAGCCTAATGTTGAAACACACTTGCCATTCGCATGCATTCTTGTTCCTTCCTGGCATTCGCACGAGCGTCCAATGCACTCATGAAACTGAAGTGCGTCACAATCCCCAGGAATCCCACCCCCACAATAGCCTTTGTACTTGTGAACGCACATTTTCTCAGCGTTCGGCACCAAATTCACTGAAAAACGGTGCATTGTTAATCAATAGTTAAAAACTCTAGAATTGTAAAAGGCAGAGCAATGCTGCGTCATACGAGAAAATGTTAATGTACATTTTCTACGAATATGATTTGTAATTTATAATTACTTACTTATGCAAGTGCATTTGGATTTATCGCAGTCTGCCCAAACCTGGCATTGCTGCTCCTTCGGATCTGAAATGCAAGTCTCGCCCGCCCTCAACACGCACACCCCATCCTCAGGAAACTCTTTGGTGGAATCCTTGCACCCGCACTTGTTAGTTTCTGAATCGCAAACCAAGTATTTGGAAGAATCACAAATGTTTTTTGTATCGTCACACGCTTCGCCATGTCCTGCACCAAAGACTTGCTCAATTGAGCTCAGGGCAATGGTGAAAAATGCACAGAGTAACAAATATTCTATTTTTTGTGCCATTTTTGAACACCGACAGTTCTAGAAAATGTTGAATGCTTGCACTTGCAATGTTATGCAGGGAGGAAAAGGATGGAAGTGAATTGCCAGATGAGATATTTATGAGCATTGGCTGTATATAAAGAGTCTAGTTCAAGGGTGTGACTAATGCATATCGGTTATGCAAAAGGTGCTACTTTGATAATAGAAGAGATAAAAAGTCACATTGTTCCGTATTAAGAGAGATGGACGAGTTGTATGTTACCTCATAAATAGTTCGTGCCTAATACCTAATCCATTTACGCGTATCATAAGCCTCATTGAAACCGCTTTGAACTTGAACTTATGGAGCAAGACTAGCATTTAGTCACCCTTTACTTTCAATTACTCAAGATAAAACTACACATATATGTAATCCCATTGATACATAGGTGAGTTGTTTGTAAAAAAAATTGAGTTTAATTGAGCTTTATTACAGCCAAATTGAAGTTGAACGAAAAAGCGTTTAGCAAGATTTAAGAAAGACTTGGTTAACGAAGTAGTGTTTTTCAACCGCTCTTTTGATTCTCAATGTGGTTTAAAAAATTTCAAATAAAGATGCGATACCTGGAACACAGTATTATATCGTAGTTGAAGGTGCAAAAGTTAAAATCCTCTCAGAAATCCCATAACGTTACGAAAAGGATGTTAAGTTTTACACCGTCAACGACAATGTGTGGGTAACTATGTACACATAGCTCATATTTATTTACGTAATATTGATGTATATAATTAGTTGCGTAAAGTAATTGAAAAGTCTACTTACATAATTGAGCTCAATTGATCATCCATACACTGATTACACCTTTAAAAGCTGATACTTCAAGAACGTATATTACCTAGCATGAGTAGTAAATAAAACACTGTCAGCAATGATACTCTTGAACTCAGGACAACATTAATCCTAGTATTTGTTTTATATACGTTAGTGGTTGACATGGTTCCATGAATTTAGGACTTGACCATTTTTTTCGGACCGGACCAGACCAAACCATACTCTATGGTTCGAACAATTAGGGAAAAAATTCCCAGAAAATCTACAAAAACCAAACAAATTATCACACAATTACCAATTACGGCCCTCATTACGGAATTTCTTGTCTACGTATATCGACTACATTTAAACAGTTATAAGTGCATTAAAACTTAAAATAAAAGCCCGGGCTATCATTTTAAATTTTGAAGCCCCTCCCCGGCTGTATTTCGAGGCCGGCTCTTAATTGAGACAGGCTCTTTTTACCAACTAGGTATTTATGGCCAGAAAAAGATGTTAATTATTTTGAAACAATGGAGTGGTTTTAATGAACTGCTTTAGCTACTATTATTAGGTATACAAATGTACGCAATAAAAGCATTCTAATTAATTCGAATCTTTATTACTCGGAATAAATTACGGAAAAATTGATAGCAAAAATGAAAAAAGCCTGAATTACGGTGATCTAATTAGTCCACCGACTCAATATCAATTATAACAATTTCATTTAAGGTAACTCATCTTCGTCTTCTCTTCATTATCACTTATAAAGCCATTTTTATTGTCAGTGTCTCGAGTTAACCAACATGTCCCAGCCTGCGCGGCAGGAATTTCCTTCCTGTGTCGTGAAAACAAGAAATCTCCGTGTCTTCCGATCCATCGAAAGTCACAGTAATGCCGCACACTTTGAAAGATTTTTCAATCAGCTCAGCCGGGAAGGCATTCCATGCGTCCTTTACCCACTTTTAAATAATTACCATTCCAATTATTTGCTACAAGTACATAGTAGAATTCTGCAGCAGCACGGAATTGTATAAAAATGGACCAACCATCATAAGAGAGGCTGTCTTTGGAGACCGGCTCTCTTTCGAGGCCAGCTATTTTTGTACTCAATTGCTACATTGCCCCGGCTATCCTTAGAGCAAGGCTCTTGTATCTTTTACGGTAGTCCTTTGAAAATCCAATGTGTAGTTTTTTCTCAAGTGCACTTTTGGAGTTTAAAAACATTTGGTTCATCTGGTCCGAAATGGTCTGGTTTGGTCCCCGACTTGGACCAGACCAGACAACCAAATCCGGACCAGACAACGCCAATCACTACGTTATGTACGTTTAATAGTACGTGTCATTATGCAGTAAAAGTGTTCCAGTATATTTTGTCAGTCTTGTGGTTCATATCAAAAGATTAGATAATAATTATGCTGATGTCTGTGCTGTCTGAAAATCAAAATTACTCATAGCTGTAACTGTCTCGTCACCTTCACATTTCATCACAAATTGTTTGCGAATTTTTTCATATCCTTCTGTTGAACTCAATTTACGCGTTTCTCTTAAAACCAACAGCCTAATATTTTAAGATACATTCAGGTTGCGTTTTTGAACTTCGTTTGCGTGTCACATAATCTCAGTTAAGCTATTAAGGTAATTAATACCGAAACTGAATTTGTAGACACATACCTCAAGTTATAATTTTTTGAATAACCCCATAATGAAAAGGTTGTGAAAACAATCTACTGAGCAGAAGTGCTTTAATTCCACCATTTCATAATGAGTGAATCGGGGGAATCAGAAAAAGACTTGGAATCGCCATGTTGTTCCAAATCACTAGAGAATTTCGTTAGCAAAGGGGATGCTCCAATAATTGTCGACACCATTACCAATAAAGATGGAATTGTTAACGTTGGATTAATTAAGTACATCCCAACCGCAGTAAGTAAAATTTCACTCCCAACATCCACGCCATAATCGCTAAAGTTTAAAAATTAATTCAGTTACTGTGGAAAACAGTGTAGTTATGTAGTAAAACACTGTGATCCACAGTCACCGAATTAATTTTTAAACTTAAGCACAGTAAGTAAATTGTAAATACACCATTTTAAAATATCAAGCTATGAAACCACAAACTCTCCTAAAGATTTGAAAAATATACCGTAAATGTATAAACTTTCTGTAGAACACTGAGCAGAAGTTAATGTTCCAAGTGAAAAACCCAGTCCACACATTCACAGGGAGGGAAGAATTTCTCCAAGATTTACACAACACCGTTCAAAAATGCAAACAGGAAGGATCAAGAGTTTCAATAATTTCTCAAACATCCTCCATTTCGGGCCTGGGAGGAATCGGCAAAACAGAAACTGTGAGAATGTACATACACAAGTTCAGTCATGAGTACGACAACGTTGTGTGGATTGATGCAGAAAACCCATCGGAGGCAGTTTCCCAATTCACAACCCTTGCTTCCCTTAAGCTGCGTATTAATATAAAGGACCATAACGGACATCCTCGAGAGTTCTCACACATCCTTGAAGATGTCTACAGAAAACTGTGTCAAAAGCCGAAGCAACTCCTCATTGTATTTGACATACGCAGAGGCCCTGGACGACACCGACACACACGCTCTTGGAATTCGAAAACTTCTACCAGCACAAACAATAACCAACGAGCCACCAACAGTTTTGATTACATCGCGGCAACAGTATTGGGAAGATATAAACGTCATTACACTGGGGCTGTGGAAAATAGAAGAGTGCATTGAGTTCATTTACAAGAGACTTCATTTGAGAGATTCACCTGAGAACAAGAAGGACGCGACTGAACTCGCTGAGCTTTTTGATCGACTTCCGATTGCACTTGAAGTGGCTGTGTCCGTGATTGCTGAACAAATAAGAAAAAGAAAAGTGGGCGGGAGCGGTGTCTACAGCGTAAACAGTCTCATTGAGGAATACAAAGCGGGAAACAGGAAGATGCTGTCAAAGAGAACGCAACAAAATTCGACTCAAGTGACGATGGAAATCCTTTTAAACGTTTCCTTAGACAAGATCAGAGCTTATGAAGAAGTCGAACTCGCAATTAGAATTTTAGCTTTTATGGCTTATTTGTCCCCAACTTCGATTCCAAAGGAAATGATGTATGAACTGCTAATTGACACTGACGAGGACGATCTTGATAGTGCGTTTACTCTTCTCGCAGACTATTCCATAATACAATGTTACGATTTGCATTTCACAATTCACCGGGTGTTTCAGGATATTGTTATCCAGATTTTGCCTAATTTAAAAATTGGAACAGCTGAAACCAGCGATGACTGTACCGAATACACAGACGAGGTTGGACTACTAGATGAGCTCATGAACGGACTTGAAGAATTCACATCCATAATAACTCCAACTGACGATGACTACAATTACGTAGTGACAAACATTGTACACTCAACGAATTACGTAATTCAAAACTCAATGATTCCACGATTCTACTCCTACATTAAATCCTTTGCTGATATCATGGAAACGACGCATGGCGAAACTGCAATCAAATTCTACAGAGCACTTATCAAAAGCGATTGCAGTCAAACTAAAGTCAAAAATGAAAAAAATTATGATAATTTATCCACAATAGGTGCAATCTATTTCAAAAACGGAAAGTACGCAGAAGCTCAAGAAACATGGAATGAGTTATTAAAGGCGCTGGAGTGTGCATACAGTGAGATGAAATCATGCAACGCTAAAAACAAATATAACATGGGGCTGAAAATGTCAAATAACGGTGAAAACAATGATTTCCGTGTAGATCAGAAGGATTTAAAAGAAACTCTATGTGAAGAATCCTCAAGCTCTGCTGAAAATAAAGACAAAGAAAGCGTCTTTAAGGATCTTCACAAATACATCTTACAAACTCAAGTGCATATCGGAAATTGTCTAAGTTTTCAAGGCAAGTATCACGCAGCATTGCAACTTTTTTATATTGTGAAGACGGAACAGGAAAAAGTCCTTGAGCCTTTTCACCCACACATCTTAAGTACAACATCGAATATAGCGCACGCTTTATCTGCCCAGGGCAAAAATGAGGAGGCACTGGAACTTTTTAACATTTTAGAAAAAGACCTAGAGGGACTAGTTAGTCCTCTTCAGGAACTAACTTTATTAACGAAAATGAATAAAGCTAGCACCCTAAGTCACCAAGGAAAATATGAAGAAGCCTTACAGCTATACAAGATTCACTCAAAAATTCAGGAGCAAGCGCTTGGTCCTCTTCACTTTAACACCTTAAAGTCTAAAATGAATATAGCTGCAATTCTCAATGAGCAAGGCAACACCGAGGAGGCTTTGGGAATTAACTACAGTGTAGAAAAAGACCAGGAGAAAGTTCTAGGACCTCTTCACCCAGATACCTTAATGACTAAAGTAAACATGGCTGTATGCTTAACGAACCAGAGCAAATATGAGGAGGCTTTGCAAATGTACTACGCTTTTGAAAAAGATACAGAGAAAGTCCTTGGACATCTTCATCCAACCACCTTGTTGACCAAAATGAACCTCGCAAAGTGTCTATCTGAACAAGGCAAAAATGAGGAGGCATTGCAAATGAACTACGTTTTGGAAGAAGTTATGGTGAAAGTCCTTGGGCTTCTTCATCCAATAACCTTAGCAACTAAAGGGAACACCGCAAGATGTCTAGCTGAGCGAGGCAGAAATGAGGAGGCATTAAACATTTACTACACTTTAGAAAAAAACATGGAGAAAGTCCTGGGGCCCCTTCACTCAACCACCTTAATGACTAAAATGAACCTCGCCGGATGTTTAATGAACCAAAGCAAGAATGAGGAGGCATTGGAAATTAACTACGTTTTGGAGAAAACTATGGAAGCATTCCTGGGGCCTCTTCATCCAACTGCAATAATGACTAAAATCAACATCGCTGGTTGTTTAATGAACCAAGGAAAGAATGCAGAGGCATTGGAAATTAACTACATTTTGAACAAAAACTTGGTGAAAGCCCTTGGGCCTCTTCACAAGCACACTTTAAAGGTTAAAGCAAATGTTGCAACTTGCCTATCCAACCTAGGTCAGAAAGATGACGCATTGAAGCTGTATTCTATGCTGGAGAAAGATCAAGAGAAAGTCCTTGGACCTTTTCATCCAGACACCGTTGCAACTAAAATGGCAATAGCTATGTGTTTAAAACACCAAAGAAACAATAAGGAGGCCCTGAACCTTTTCCATTGCTTGGAGAAAGAACTCGAAAATAATCTTGGGCGGCTTCACCCAATGACCTACATGACCAAAATGTCAATAGCAAGCGCTCTACATGATCAACGCGAGATTCATAAGCCATTGCAGTTGTACTACAATATACAATATGAAATCGAAGAAGCGCTTGGACATCTTCACCCCTTCGCTATAGCAGTAAAGTGGAAAATAGCTGAACTGCTTCAAATACAAGACGAGAATGAGGACTCATTAAAGGTGCTCTATAATGTGAAGTATGTTCAAGAAAAATATCTAGGGCCTCTTCACCAGAACATTATAATAACTAAGGGGAAAATAGCTTACCTTCTATCAGTCCTAGGAAAGCACGAGGAAGCACTTAAGCTTTACTACATTATAGAGAAGAACCTGGAAGAACTCAAAGGTCCTTTACACCCAGACACTCTGTCAATAAAAATAGACATTGCAAACACAATGAGTAAACTAGGGAAAGAACAGGAAGCTTTGAGACTTAACAATCTTCTTCAGGATTATCAGCTTCAAGTCCATGGTCCTCTTCACATTGAGACTTTACTATCGAAGATGAATATTGCAAACTCACTAAGCGGCCTTGGGAAAAAGGACGAAGCTTTGAAGCTCTACTTTGATGTACTTCAAGACCTAGAAAAGGCTCATGGTCCTCTCCATCCCATCACTTTAATGACGAAATCCAACATAGCCGTTTGTGTGCGAGATCTTGGGAATTGGGATGAAGCTCTCATTCATTTTATTGCAATTCAGGAAGAACACGTAGAAGTCTTCGGGGATCTTCACCCTAATACCTTAATTACAGAAATGAACACCGCTAACTGCCTAAGCGACCTCGGGAACACCGAAGATGCGCTGGTGCTCTACGAAGCCGTTGAGAAAAACATGGAAAAAATACTGGACTCATTCCACCCTCACATTCTGTTAACAAAAATGAATAAGGCCATTCTTCTTAGTAACCAGGGGAAGAAGAATGAAGCCTTGACACTCTTGTGGTCTGTCCTGGAAGGGCAAGAGAAAATCCACGGCACGCTCTTCCCTTACACTTTGGCCACCAAACTAAACATTGCAGTATGCCTAAGCGACCTGGGAAAGAAGGAGAATGCACTGAAACTTTACTACAGAGTTGCAGATCAGCAGGAGAAAGTCCTTGGTTCTCAACACCTTAACGCATTGCTAACCAAGAGAAATATTTGCAACCATCTTGGTGACGTAGGCTACAAGGAGGAATATTTGAGGCTATATTTCGTTGACTAGGAAAACTAGAAAGGGTGTAGGAATATTGTATGGATTACATTAATTCAAATTGCTAAATTGTTACAATCGATAAACCTATAAGGTGACCTATTTATGATTTTTAAAGGTGAATTTGTGGATTAATATTTAAATGGGGACATAATTTAATAAAGAAGCCGGTGTTGGGAATTATCATATATCAAAATCTAAAATCAAATGTAATAAAAAACACATTCAAAAACCAAAAAAATCGATTAAATTTGTAATATTGCATAACGCAGTTAGAACACATTTCAAGATACTTTAATCAAGGCAATTAAATATCATTTAGGTGGGGAGTCATTTATGGCTTAATATTTTGAAATGGGACGCATCCTTTGGTTGACAAAAATACGAAAACGCAATTTATCTAAGAATCAAGCTAAAAAATAAATATAAATAGATTAAAATATTAATTTTTAAATACAAACATCCTGACAATTAAACTTCGTTAGCATATCACGTTAGTCATATTAGGGAAAATGGATATACGGTCATTATAAAATTAGAATAGGCATAGCCGAAGCCAATTTCTTTATTAATTGTAAAGCTCTAATAAAAAGTACGACGCATGAGATAATTCAGTATGAGATAGGATGGTGTGCAACTATTTGGTATAAAGATACGAAGTACTTGATTGAAAATTAACTGTCTTGCAACAAGACATGGTGAAAGTCCTTGGCCCACTTTACAAACACACTTTTAAAACCAAGATAAATATTGGTACTTGCCTGTCTCAGCTAGAAAACAATTACGAGGAACTGCAGCTGTACACAATTCTGGAGAAAGATCTGGAGAAAGAACTTGGCCCACGTCACTCAGACTATTTGTTGTTGAAAATGAGGAAAGCTTGCACTATTGGATTTCGAGCTTCATTTTTTGCTACGTAAATGCACAAATAAGCTTTTACAAAACCAATATTAGTGGGTGAACCCAATAATTTAGCTTTTAAATTAGAAATTGCAAACGTTGTAGCAATTTTACAAATCTACAATTCTACAAAATTTAAGCGTAGGTATTTACTGTGACTCGGGTATAGCTATTATTAAATAGTTTCTATATATAATTATACATAATTTACCAAAAAAAAGTCATGCAGGTGAAGGTCCTACAAGTTGTATACCATTCGAAAGGTAATCACGAGATCAGCACAAATCTGTTAAAACTTTTGCAATTACTGAAACGGTTTACCGGTTTTTTACGGTTTTCCCCGGTTTTTTTCGGTTTTTTCCAAATTGTACCTACCAAACTGCCGTTACTCTCGCGGGATTTGCTTCTACAAAATAGCTCTTTCAAAGCTCTTTCTAATGGTATATCACATGTTTAGACATGATAAGAGAGACCGGTCGAAATCCTATTGTTTCTATTTTTTAAATACAAGGCAAAAAATTTTTAATTGCTTTGGACACTATGCGTTGAAGTAGCCATAGCCATGATTGATTCAACACACCAAATAGATATTACATTATAAGTGACCACAACAAACTCCGGGTAGTGAAATGACAAGTTTGTAGTTTGTACATTTGACGAACGCTTTGACATGTTAAGGTCACAAAAGGTCAAAAGCTAAAACTTTGCAGAATCAATTTAAAATACTTTAAATGGTTAAATTTAAACTTTTCGACAAGGCGAAATGACATATTAGATCATTGAATATGAATGAACTAAAAATCGGACTACAATCCAAACCCAGAATTTTTCTCAGCTTGACAAGTCGTTTGACCTGTGGAGGTCACCAAAGGTCCGATGCTGCAAATTCGTAGAATTCACTCAAACTCGGCATTTATACGTAACTCAACATTCTCAACAACGCAAAATACCATCTTGGCTGATGTGACACACCGTTTAGGCATTGCATTGGTTATTAACTAACTGTAAAATCCATGGTCGCAAAACGCACCAATGCGAGCGCAGAGAGCAAACAACAAGGCGCTTCGCGACGTGTTTTTTCGAAAGTGATGTTTGCCAAGAAGCAATACTCAATAGTGGATGTCGTCGAGTACGATCGCACAGGCCAGCTCCTGAACGTTAAAACCTTAACTCAACGACAATATTCAAACTTGTCGCCAATCAACTTGTTTTGTTTAAGCTTGTGCAGCCCGCGCTGTTCAAGGCAGTGCCGTCTTTGCTTTTCAAGTCTTAAAACGTTTTCTCCTTGTATTCTGCCCGTGTATTGTTCATGTATTTTTCCATGTACCTAGGAATGTATTTCCAAAACGTATTTTCTTTGCATTTGACTGACTGCTTCGGCCGAAACTATAAGAGGCGATGCACTGCTGTTATTCGAGACAGTCTTCGGCTCTCCTTCCACCACACGCTCAGAAATTTCGCTGAGATAATTTTTGTAAATTTTATTTTACAAGTTTTTTGTAAAAATTTACAGCATCAGTTTGTAAAAATCGAGAAAAGCTGTTACAGGAAATTACTATTAATGTTTATTTACAAAACAAAAACTGTTAAAAGTGAAGTCAACATGTAAATGTGTTAGTTTTACGCATCTGAAAAACTTTTAACAATATATCCTGTTAAATGCAAATTTAAGAAAATGGGTAACAGTAATTACTACAAATTTAACACGCCTAGCTTGCAATGGTTATTTTGTTCGTTGCGAAGTCTGTAGAGAGTCTTGACGCTATACATAGATAAAGGGTAAAAAGTGTAAAGGAAGCCGGTCTGTAAAGGAAGCCTGGTCAAGTGCGATATATGTAAGGAATATAATAGCCGGGAAAACAGTAAGTATTTAAAATGGAAGCCCGGGCTTACTGGACAAGTTGTGCAGTAGCATTAAAATGTAAACAAGCGTGAAGTGTATGACAAACTAGAAGTTAGTCGTCGCAGTCCTGTGGTATAATAATTGTTTTGTTTTATTGTGAATAAAGCATGAGGTGAAGGAACACATAATATCACTTTGTTTAAGCTTGAGTATAATTAAAGTAAGCGACAAAAATCTGTACATCGATTTTTTAAAACCAATGCGGCAATCGCGTGTAACTACACTAATATATTCTACACTATTTCCATGCGGTACCACATGCAAAAAGCGTTACAATTTCTTTTAACTAAAACTTGGAAAACTGAAACATGCAATCTGTTTGGAACTACCAGTTGCTGCCCGGAGGATTTTGACTCTCACATGCACCTCATTTGCTCAGCTTTGAATGTGAACAAGTCCCAATTATTTACAAAGTGCAAGCATCTCATTTTTAACGGCAGTAACTATTACCGTGACACATCCGTGTTAGTGAAAGTGAAACATAGTGTTGCTTATTTTGGAAAGATAATTGAATTGTTTTTTCACTCCAGCGAGCCAACGTTTTTGCTGAAGATGCATGCTGGTACATATATTCCTCACTTTGCTGCGTATGAAATTGTAGATGCTCATCACTATGATATAGTTCATCCAAATTCCCTTCACTATTATCAGCCACTGTACACAATGACATCGTTTGTACAAAACGACACAAGGCAGTTTCTGGTACTGCCAATACATTTGTAACATTTCATGCACAATACTACTCCCCTGCGATTCGCGATCGCGAAACGCAGGGATTCCCTACATCACATAAACTTCAATTTCAAACTCCAACATTTAGTAAGTTTTATCTCGTTTCTTCAATGTCAACTAAAATATATCGTAACAACAACTTTTACTTTTAATCTATCAAAATATAAATAACGTGTATTCTGATACCAACTCGTATATGTCATTCATTCCTATTTTTACTTTATTTAATTCTCTATTGCTTTGAATTTCAGACTACCTTCGCCGACTATGGAAACAGTACTCTTCCACTTTCTGGTGTGAATCTTCCAAGTTCCTCAACTACAAACCCACAGACGGTAATTACATATTTATTACTTTACTCCACAATTCAACATTATTATTGTTACATTAGTATTGTTCGACATTATATCTCTACCTTTAATGCTTTTTACCCATCGTATATGCTGTATTTTATTTTTATATAAGAAATCTAATGACGTCCCGTCTCAACCAACGTCAGCACAAATTCTTGATTCAACTACATTGCTTTCTTCTGCTTCGGACATTGCTAAAACACACACAACAGTTCATTCTGTTTTTTCCCCAACGTTGATCAACAATCAATCTACGTCAAAACCATCTGCTGTCCTGTCTAAATACTTTCACTTTGAATGCAAACAGTTATTTAAGTAATTACATTTTGCTTGATGTAAGTGACCACTTACATCAAGCATACAAACTACGTTAGTAATGTTTTTTTCAATTTTAATTAAGGACATATCGGAAGTTCTTCAAAACGATTTTCAAACTGCTTTTATTATGGAAAAAAAATACCGCAAAATGATTTCATTTATATACCTGACCGACATGCCATAGCCGCTGTCCTCACATACGCAATTTTTAATCATCATGGCTTGAGGTATGTCTATGTTTTTATTTTGCAATGCGTGAATTTATTCCCGCTAATCCTACTCCAACTCCATCCTGTTGTTTCTATTCCAGCCATTCTTCAAAAATTGCGACGAATGTAGCTTCTCACCTTATAAATACCTATCCTACCTTGGGAAGTCGATCGTCGTCAATTCCTAGTAAATACATGTGGTATTACTTTCCAAAAGGGAGTACGCATGGTGGGGGTTTTCTGTACGATAGCATTAACAATCAAAGGGCGAAGCGCACGAAGCAGTTGATTTTGGAAACTAAAGATAATGCATCTGACAACACGAATCCAGAATGGGATTCAGATACTGAGGGTAGTCACTTTAGTAGTATTTTTTACTCCCTACCGCTATTACTTTATCCTTTATAACTTATTACAATTAAAATTAACCTTTTCAATTCTTGAATTTTAAACTTCGATTTCAATTATTTCATGTTTCTATATAAATTATTAAATGATTGCATTTCAATTTCCTAGATGTTGGAACTAATTCCGTAGAAGATGATGCAGATTTGGCGTGGATGAATGCGCATTTTACAAACATAACTGGTTGCGCTCAAAAAATGTTGAAAACAGTTTCCCTTCGCCGCTCAATCATTCGTTAAAATTAAGGGGATATCATTGCATTAAAGCCAATAATGCCAAGGCTCTTCGATATACCGGGAATGGTACGGTTTGTATTCAATATTACACCGTTTTACTTTTTTTCACTTCCAACTACAACTTGTACGTCATGGCCATGACGTACAATCTTTGCATGAATGTTGCGAATTCATTGTTTTATTGTTTTAATTGTCCAGATCTCACAGGACACGTCATCCTCTTATTCGCAACCATATTTTTGCTTCCTGGCACAAAATGGGAAAGTTGCTGTATGAATACGCTGTTGAGCTTGAGATTACATTGCATACGTTGGGAATCGCCGTGCCCCATGACTTTCGCCTATCGCCAGTATTATTTCATTGTAAACAATTTATCTTTCTCCTACCTCTCCAAATTTCCCTAATGTTGCTTCTCATTATTTATTTAAGACCAATGGGCTGCCGTTGGACTCCTGCTGCTCCCAAAGCTCCTTTCACAGTGTATCCTGAAGGTTGCACCTACGCAGACAATAACTTCCAATTCCGATTCCTGTGAGGATAATACTATGAAAGAAAATGAACCCCCCTTAAAGCGCTCCAAGGTTCCAGCCAAACGGTCTAACCGGATTTCTACACCGACTGCTAAAAAACTGGATGGAATTACTGTTAAAGGAGGAACTGTGGACTGTCTCAATGCTTTAATTCAATTCCATCCGGTATGATATTTTTTCCTTCCTTCTGCTTTCCTCTTATTATTACTATATACATATTACCATTACGTTTTATTTTTTTAGCCAAATGCAAGCGTTCCTGAGATTTGCCACAAAAGTATTGGCAAATACCCCCACATCCTTATTTTGGGTCACGTGCACACCTTGGAAGTTTTGCAAGCATTTGTAATAATAAACTCAGTCGCAATTCCATGCGAACCATCCTTCATGGACGCAATCGACACGTGTTTTAAGTCTTTCTTCGTCCTTGGACTTGAGTATCCACCCCAAAGCAAAGCTGCTTGGCAATTTATTGAGCACGCTTGCTTTCAGAAAAAAGTAACAACATCTTCAATGCTATCGGCTTACATTGTATCACTGATTTCTCAAATCGTCCCACGTCTTTCTACTAACGAGCAACAATAGTAAACGTTTGCAAACAACGGCCAAAGAATATCGTTATCCACAACCCAATTTCTGATTTACTAATAATCTTCAAAGCAACGTTAACTCAAGCTCGAAAGACAAGTTCTTGTTTTTCGAGCCTGTACGTCACTTTTTTCATTTAGTTTTGGAATTCATGTAAATAACTATCTTTTTATACCTTATTGTAACAAAGCTCGAAAAAATCGTTCTTGATTTTCGAGCTCCCTACATGTTTATTTATTATTCGCTTTTTTTACCTTTCTTAATTAATTATATACCTATTACTAATTACTTCCACCACAGCTCAAAAAACACGTTCTTGTTTTTCGAGCTCCATACAAAACTATATATGCTACTCTTACATGCTATTTTTTACGTATTAAGTGTACCTATTTTTTCCACTTTACTTCACTACTTTTATGCGCTCGTAACGGTCTTCTGTTATTCCCAAAACATACCACTTAACTTTCTAAGCTTACACTCAATGATATTATTCTGCAACTATTTTATTTCATTGCACATATTTATTGTTACTATTTTACAATATGCTCTTAGTACTATACATATTTCAACATTTATATGGAATTCTACACAATACTTGTAATCATTATACATTATTTCGTTTCATGTCTAAATTGTTTACTTTGTACAATTAATAAACCTCAATAGAGAATAATCTTCATCTATTCTCATTATCCACGACTATACACTGTAGCACTGCACAAGATGGCCATACAGCATACCTCTGCATAAATAACAGTAAATTTACTGTAAAATTTACCATCAAATGGGTAACACCGACGGCAACAGTAAATTACAGTACAATTAACCGTCACGAGAGTCATGGCTAGGGTAACAGTAAATTACTGTAGCATTTAAGGGAGCTTTTCTGCTAGTTGGAGTAATAGTAAGTTACTGTCAAAAGTAACTGTAAAGTTACCGTTAATCCCTAACACATTTTTACCTTAAACTATTTTAATAGTAATGCCTGTAAGGGCTCGGCAGTCGAAACATCTGTAAATTTTTACCCTTATATCTATTAAATTTTGCCCAATATTTTGAGCGTGCAGTGAACACCTACGCTAGTCCTGGAGTCTTGAGCTGTCCACCCTGCCTTATAGTCTGTCACTATTGTCCTTACAAGGTAATAGATAACTTTTTCCTCATATCCAAGTTGAAAAAAAATTAGCTTTTTAAACTTTCAAAAATTATCACATTCAACATAAACAAAATACAATTAAAATCGTCGAACCTTAACTGTTTTAACTTTGGCATATTTCCCAAATTCCACCCTTGACAAACGCTTATATTTAATACTAGGGGTCCGCAATATCTTGCTATAGCTGCTACTACTGCTAAAACAATTTCTTGCTATAGCAGCAAAATCGGTCGTTTTTATAACAACTGCTACTATATTTGTTTGGAAAAAAAAGTTTTTTACTCAAGAAAAAAAATTATAATGCATTCTAATGGAAAGATTTTTTTTTAGTTGTCAAAGAGTCTTCAAAATTGTTACTGTTACTATGGATTTTCTCTGCTATATAATTATATCTTTTTGCTTTAGCAAAACCTGCTATAGCAGTAGTAGCAGTTATAGCAAGATATTGCGGACCCCAGTGTTTTTAATGTTGTTAGTTTATTTAATAATAAAACGCAAGTTAAAGGAAAATCACTAAATTAGATTCAGTTCAAGATTAGTCTGATAATGGCTAAAGCTGTGTTTGTCATCTGAATGTCTTGATTACTAATTTTTAGTTGGCATTTCTATAAATAAAGTTGGGTACCTATTTTTTATTATCGTTTCTAGAGGAATGTGATGTACAATACAAATTGCAAAACCATCTATCGTCGCTGAAGAGGTGTGACCACATGATCATATATTATATATAACATAATTAATAACCACTTCTTATCTAGCGGAAGTTTTTTCTGGTGTTTCACAAAAACTGTGACTGTTTTTGTGTAAACATATAAAACATTACTTTGTTTTGTGTAAATTATAAAAAAAACTGCACATGCTTTTGTGTTAATTTAAAAACGACTGTATGATTTTTCTGGAAATGTAAAAAAAAACGGAGCTTGTATTTGTATATAAAACAAATACTAGCCGTAAACCCGATCGTCCTCAGATTTTCGCTTCTCAAAATATTTTACATTATTCTTACAGATTTGTTATTAGCGAATCTCAAACGCAGATATTCTCAGCGAAATCGCTGTATCTATAACAATAAAATGTAATTTTTTGCGATGCGATTATTTGAGTGAAACTGAGGACGATCGAGTTTACGGCTACTATGATTTTGTGTAAATTTTAATAAATCGAAGTAGTTTATTTATCACTTTGTTGAATTTTACTTACTGCATAAATATGCGGAAATATTAAAATAATGAGTATATTTATTTGCCCAAAATAACATGGAAAATTGTACAGGTTTACATACATGCAATTTGTTATTTTGTGTTTAATATGATTCAGTCTAATATTTCATCTATTTCAAAAGCATGAGGGCCAAAGCAGCTCCAAGAATAAATTCTAAAGTAAAGTCCAATCTGCCAGACCCATTTCTGCAAACGCCTTCGGCCTTATTACAAAAGAGTTCCTTATCAGGATTGCAATTGTCGTTTGAATTGCAATCAGCACCAAGGTCTCCAACACAAGGCTTGTCCCTTCCCTGCTCCTTCTCACTGTGCTTAGAGTCGCAGACGCACTTGCTCCCTTCACAGGTGAGAAATCCGTCCTCATTGTCACACATGCCGTGAACATCGTTACCGGAATTGCAAGTGGCTCCATGCAATTTCCGACATTTCCCTTTGCCGTTGTTCTCCACCCCGAGAGTCGAATCGCAGCTGCACTTTCCATCGGAACAGACCATGAAGCTGTCGCACACCGGATGGGCGGGACTTACGCAAGAGGAGCCTAATGTTGAAACACACTTGCCATTCGCATGCATTCTTGTTCCTTCCTGGCATTCGCACGAACGTCCAATGCACTCATGAAACTGAAGGGCGTCACAATCCCCAGGAATCCCACCCCCACAATAGCCTTTGTACTTGTGAACACACATTTTCTCAGCATTGGGCACCAACTCCACTAAAACAAACGGTATATTTACAATCAAGAGTAAAAATGAGATAAATCCAAATAATTTTATAATTATAATTTTCTACGAATATAATTTATACTTCGTACTTACTTACGCAAGTGCATTTGGATTTATCGCAGCTGGCCCAACCCTGGCATTGCTGCTCGTTTGGATCAAGAATGCAAGTCTCGCCGGCCCTTAACACGCACACCCCATACTCTGGAAACTCCTTGGTAGAATCCTTGCACCCGCACTTGTTAGTTTCTGAATCGCAAACCAAGTATTTTGATGAATCACAAATGTTTTTTGTATTATCACACGCTTCGCCATATTCTGCAGCAAAGACTTCCCCAATTGAGCTCAGAGCAATGGTGAAAAATGCACAGAGTAACAAATATTCTATTATTTGTGCCATTTCGAAACACTGGCAGTTCTAGAAATTGTTAAATGCTTGCACTTGCAATGTTTTACGGTCTGAGTAATATGCAGGGAGGAAAAGGATGAAAGTGAATCGAAGGTGAGATAGCATTGGCTGTATTTAAAGAGTCTAGTTCAAGGGTGTGACTAATGCACGTCCGATTATGCAAAAGGTGCTACTTAGATAATGGAAAAGATAAAAAGTCACATTGTTCCGTAAGAGAGATGGACGAGCTGTATGTCACTTCATAAATAGTTAGTAATTATTTCATTCACGCGTATCATAAGCTTCATTGAAGCCGTGTTGAACTTGAACTTATGGAGCAAGACTAGAAATTGGTCACCCTTCACCTTCAATTACTCAAGATAAAACGACACATGCAATCTCATTGATAGGTGAGTTATTTGCAAACAACTGATTGTGAGCTTAAGTGCTTTTTGTACATAGAAGTATATACAATTTATATGAGTCAAATTGCACGTTTCATTCTACTTACATACTTTGAACTGTTGATAAGAGATGGGAGCGTGTAGTCTTCTATTTCGCTCGAATTTCACTTCGGATTTCCTCCTGGGTCTCGGAATTCCTTACAAGATTGAACATAGCCCATGCGCATGCAATAGAAATGGCTGTGGTTTCCCCACCATCAATGAAAAATTCCATGATTACAACTTCGAGGTTTATTTGTGCCCAGATATTTTGGAGATACAAATCTAGTTCATAATCCGCTATAATTCCTAGTCTCCTACTTAGTAGCAACTTTAACACGTCTTAGATCTCTGACTGCAAACTGTTTTAAATGTACTCTTCTGTTTTTCAACCAAATTGAAGTTGAACGGAAAAGCGCTTAGCATGAATTGCAACTAAGGATGGCTGGGATTAACAAAGTAGTGTTTTTCCACCACGATTTTCATTGTAAATGTGGTTTGGAAAACAGTGAAAATGCCAAACGATGATTTGAGGTTCTCTGTCAGAAGAGTGTGTTTAGAAGAGCGCGGGCCAGAAGAGTGTAGTCAAAAGAATTCGGGGTCACAAGATTGCGGATCAAAAGAGTCAAGGTCAAAAGAGTGTGGCCAGAAGAGTGTAGTCAAAAGAGTGCGGGGTCACAAGATTGCGGGTCAAAAGAGTCAAGGTCAAAAGCGTGTGGCCAGAAGAGTGAAGTCAAACGAGTGCAGGGTCACAAGATTGCGGATCAAAAGAGTCAAGGTCAAAAGCGTGTGGCCAGAAGAGTGAAGTCAAAAGAGTGCGGGGTCACAAGATTGCGGATCAAAAGAGTCGAGGTCAGAAGAGTGCGGCCCGAAGAGTGTGGTCGAAAGAATGCGGAGCAAAAGAACGTGGTCAGAAGAGTGTGGCCAGAAGAGTGCAGTCAAAAGAATGCGGAGCAAAAGAGCGTGGTCAGAAGAGTGTAGTCAAAAGAGTGCGGGATCACAAGTTTGCTGATCAAAAGAGTCGAGGTCAGAAGAGTGGGGCCCGAAGAGTGTAGTCAAAAGAATGCGGCGCAAATGAACGTGGCCAGAAGAGTGTAGTCAAAAGAGTGCGTGATCACAAGATTGCGGATCAAAAGAGTCAAGGTCAAAAGAGTGCGGCCCGAAGAGTGTAGTCAAAAGAATGCGGAGCA
>JAAXYX010000689.1:0-32565 GCA_036851915.1 Ptenothrix huangshanensis | reverse complement strand
TTTTTTGTAAATTTAAAAATAAACTGGGCTTTTTTTTGTAGATTTTAAAAAAAACTGGGCCTTTTTTTGTAAATTTAAAAATAAACTGGGCTTTTTTTTGTAGATTTTAAAAAAAACTGGGCCTTTTTTTGTAAATTAAAAAAAAACCGGGCCTCTTGTTATTAACTTTAAAAAAAGTGGGCCTTTTTTGTGAATTTAAGAAAAACTGGGCCTTTTTTCTGTAACTGTAAAAATCGAGTGCCCTTTTTCTTGTGAATTTAAAAAAATTACCACTTTTTTGCACGCATTTTAATGAAGGCAGAGTATTTTTTTAAATTCTTTCAAAGTATACATATAAACAAAGCCTGCACCTGCGAACGCTATTTCGAAGGTTCAAAATAATTATAATTTTTTATGACTTTTACAGAGGATCCGATTCCGAGTGAAAACTGCCCAAGGAAAAACGGTTACTTTGCGGATCCGGACCCGAAGGTTTGCAACAGATTTTTCAGATGCGTTGAGGGACAGGCGAATGAGCACGGCTGCTCCGACGGTTTAGTCTTCAGTCACCACACCGGGCGCTGCGATTGGCCCGATGTTGCCAACAGAGAGCATTGCAATTCAGCAAGTAAGTTACATATAAAAAGGCTTAATCATTTTTCATCAGTTTTTGTATTTTTAATTTTTAATTTCGACTTTTTTTATTGAGATGTGTTTTTATTTTTATTTTTTCAGCTCTGTTTGAGTTCCAATGCCCAAATGTGATTTCGGACCGCGTGCACCCAATCTTCGCAGACCCCAAGGACTGCCAGCATTTCTACGTTTGCATCGAGGGCACCACTCCTCGCAGACAAGGATGCATGGACGGACAAGTTTTCAATCCTGAGACAAGTCGCTGTGACAAGCCCAAGAATGTCCCCAAGTGGTACGATTTTGTTTTTATTTTTTATCTTTTTTTATATGCCAAAGGAAATATAAAAAATGGGAATTTTTTGAATTTTTAAATTTGAAATATGTAGCAAGGACTGGTACGCGGGAAAAATTGAATATGACGAAGACGGTGAGGAAATCACGACGACCATGAGGCCCAGAACAAGGAAGTTTGGAAGACGCCGAACCACGACGACCACTGAATCGTCTCAATTCGAATCCGAGGCTGAGCTTGAGTTTAACTAAATGAAAAATTCTAATGAAGAATTAAGTCGTGCGAATTAAGACTAATTACCGGTGCACTCACATTTTAAATATTGTCGAGTGCGGAGTTTACCTTTTGGTAAAATAAAAAATAAAAAAATTACACTCGTCTCGTCTTGCAATGCAATAAATTTTGGACTTTGCCAAAAATCGATTTACATAAATTCCGAGAATCTATTAAACTTTTATTATCTAATTATTTGGCACTTAAAACGAGTTTTACTAAATTTACTTTTACGCATATAATTCCCCACTTCTCAGGATCAGGAATAATTACTCCCGTCTCATATTATTTTTAGTTTAATTACGGGTTTTATTGAATAGCGTAACTAATAAGCGTAGGCCGTGTAAGACTAAAGCCTGCAAAGGACTTTTTAATATACACATAGCCATTTAACATTTACACGAAAATCCCATAAAGGAAAATAAACAAACAAAAATAAGAAAATTGTTTAGCAATTTCCAAAAGTATCGATGAGAATAAATTGTGAAAGAATTATTTGAACGGTAAGTTGTAATTATGTACCTGAATCTGTTTGTTTTTGCCATTTCTATAGAAACTTCTATGGGAATTATGACTGGGACTCACAATCAGTAAAAAATAACTGCAATTAGTAATTTAAGGCCGAGTATTAATTATTACGTAGTTGTAAATTACCGGAGAACCGAAACCGTGGATTAATTGTTTGTTTTCACAGACACAAGTTTTAATTATTATTTACTCACCGTAGCAATAATAAATTACAGCCTTTTTGTTTTCCTTCTTGCGTAATTTATTTGCATGTCATTTAATTAGTCTCATATTTGATGGGGAAATAAATGAAATTTTGTAGAGTCTTGGGATAATTACATGTGCATCTGAAAGTAATTACATTTTGTTTCAGATTACGTAAACGAGTAATTTATTGGACACAAATATATTTTTCATTTAGAATTTAGAATAAGCACCAACTCGTTAAATCCACTTGGCGCCCCGTTCTCTTTTTCAACAAAATTCATTTGTGTCTTCTCTTCTACATTCAAGAATGACATGAGTATGCACTCATGAGTAATTATACGTCACGTCATTCAAACATTGCATTGGTCATTAATTTTTTGCCATATGTCCGCCTTGCTCTTAAGAAGTTGGTGCACGAGTAGTAATAATTTTAATAATTAATCCGAGTTAATTAAGCGAGTGAAGAGAAAGCGAGTGAAATGAGCCAAAATTCAATATCTTTGCATATGCACTTATAAAGTGTCCGGGTGTGTGGAACATTTGCCTTGGTCTCAGGTTAAATATAACATTTGATGGGCAGAAAGAGGCGGAGTTAAATTAATAATTGAATATTCAGATTAATAGACACTTTTGGGTTTGGCCTGGCTCGTGGCAAGGTTCACGGACTATTCGCTTTCTTCGGCCCAAGCTAAACTCAAGTGAATTTTACAAGTAGAGTTAGACTGTAATTCGTAGTTAAAGCGCTCTGTGGATTTTTCTGAGGCATTTAACGACTCAAATAATAAATTGCATAGTTATAGAAAAAACTGATTCTCATCCGGTTAATCTTTTTTAACAAATTGTGTTTTAATCAAGTACATATAAAAACAACCCAGCAATTTTTGGGTACATCTTTAAAAAATCTGAGACATTTTTCTGTAAAAAAAAAACTGCACCGTTTTTGAGCAAATTTTTAAAAAATCTGTGCCATTTCTGTGTAAATTATATAAAAAAACTGGCCCATTTTTTGTAAATTTTTAAAAGTTCTGCGCCATTTCTGTGTAAATATAAAAAGAGCTGCGCCATTTTCGTTTAAATTTAGAAAAACAACCGCCACTTTTGTGTATGTTAAAAAAATACTGCGCCATTTTTGTTTAAATTTAAAAAGCAACCGCCATTCTTGTGTAAATTAAAAAAAATGCGCCATTTTTGTCTAAATATAAAAAAGCTGCGTCATTTCTGTGTAAAGTAAAAAATCTGCGCCATTTTTGTCTAAAGTTAAAAATAACCGCCGCTTTTGTGTACATTTAAGAAAAACTGCCCAATTCTTGTGTAAAAAATAATCTCCATTTTTGTGTAAATTAAAAACACTTGCGTCTTTTCGGAAATTACTAAGCAGCAGTTTATTTTTAGTAATTTTTGGTTTTGCGATGCTAAGTGAAGCAACTCTCCGAAATCTGCACACGTTCTTCCGAATTGGCTCGACGCTAAAGTTGCTGCCATTTCGATGCGAGTACAGGAAGGAGGAGGTCCATACTAAACAAGGAAATGAAAAAGTTTTGGAAAATCAGGAAAGGATTTTGGAAAAAACGCAAATTGCTGGATTAAAAAGGAAAACGAAAAAAGAAAGTTGCTGGAAGTTGAAAATTTCGGACAGTAGAATTCATTTGTGGCTTTGGAAATTCAACACTTTTTATTTCTGCATGCATTCGCTGAAACAACTCTGGGTTTTTGCATGTCAAATACCCAATGCGCAGACGCAGACGGTGGAAACTCCAGATGGAGTTGGAATTAAAGGCAATGCCACAGTTGATTTTGATGAAGAAGCGACAAGCAGAAATGCTGCTGTGAATGGAAGCCAAATGTTCGACTTGGCCCTTCAATTCATTTTTGTTTTTGCCTTTGGGTGCAAGTCCATGTTTCATCTAACCATCGGCTTCAAGAGGGACGAAATCGCCACGTGGTTCACCCAAGTTGTCAATTTTGACAAAAACTTTTCCCATCTTATGTCAGAATCTAAAGGTAATTATTATTATTATGAATTTTAGATTTTTTTCAAAAGCTTCAAAGGGTTTCAAAGGAGTATAACAGAAAAATTGAAGCAAATGCGGCTCGACAGTAGCGTCCGCAGGGGTACAGAATTATATTGAAGGCTTAGGGACAAGATGACAAAAATAAATCTTGAAAAATATACTGCTTCATTTAAGATGTACCATAAAAAAGTGCCTTTTTTTAAATGTTGTACTAAAGAGACAAAGCATTTTTTTTACAAAAATAAGACCAAGGTTTTCAAATTCTATACAAAAAGGCGGAATTTTTTTAAATTCATACATAAAGCCGCAGTATTTTTAAAATTTAAATGAAACATTTTTGCAGTTTTTTAAAATTTGCATAAAAATGGCGCAGTTTTTTAAAATTAACAAGAAAATGGCACAGTTTTTTCAAATTTACATAAAAATGGCGCAGTTTTTTGAAATTTACATAAAAATGGCGCAGTTTCTTAAAATTAACAAGAAAATGGCACAGTTTTTTAAAATTTGCATAAAAATGGCGCAGTTTTTTAAAATTAACAAGAAAATGGCACAGTTTTTTCAAATTTACATAAAAATGGCGCNCAGTTTTTTAAAATTTGCATAAAAATGGCGCAGTTTTTTAAAATTAACAAGAAAATGGCACAGTTTTTTCAAATTTACATAAAAATGGCGCAGTTTTTTGAAATTTACATAAAAATGGCGCAGTTTCTTAAAACTAACAAGACAATGGTGCGCTTTTTTTAAAATTTACATAAAAATGGCACAGTTTTTATAAATTAACAAGAAAATGGCGCAGTTTTTTAAAATTTACATAAAAATGGCACAGTTTTTTGAAATTTACATAAAAATGGCGCAGTTTCTTAAAACTAACAAGACAATGGTGCGCTTTTTTTAAAATTTACATAAAAATGGCACAGTTTTTTAAAATTAACAAGAAAATGGCGCAGTTTTTTAAAAGTAACAAGAAAATAGCGCAGTTTTTTAAAAGTAACAAGAAAATGGCGCAGTTTTTTAAAATTAACACAAAAATGGCGCTTTTTTTAAAAACATTTACATAAAAATGACGCAGTTTTTTTAAAATTACAAAACAGCCGCAATTTTTGGGGTTTTTGTACATCAGATTAGATCCAGTTTTTCATGAAAAATCCTGCGGATGCTACTGCTTCTGTTAGTTTTAAAGTCGTATTTAATTATCTAAAATAACTATTGTTTCTAAATTCTGCAGGTTTAAATATGGAGAAGGCGGGAATAGACATGCAGCGACAGCGACACCCTTCAACGTCAAATAGTGTTACAAAAATTGGCGAATCACAAAACCCACGGCGGAATCTGTTGGCCGTGATCAAAGGCGACATTGGCGCGTGGATAATCCAAGGCTTCACATCCGGGATTTTCACGAACCCGGTTCCGTTTCTCTTCCTGTTCCTCCAAGATCCTTTCAGTCCTCGCTATCACTACGGATTCCTGGTCAATATTTTAGGCTTGAGTAAGGAAGGACTTGCGTCCAAAATTCTTCTGGGAGTGTACCTCATGTGGGAATATTTGACGTATATTAACATGAGCATGGCCACGTTCCTTTTCATCTTCATGACGCTCGTGTATGGGACCAGCACAATTCATTACATTAAGCAGCTAATGCTTGTTCGTCAAGGAAAGGGAAAAACAGTGGAAGGATTTAAAATCTACAAAATCCTGATGGTTTTAAACACGGGCTACAATAACATCTGCTCTGAATTCGCGTGGCCAACTCTAATAATTCTGATGATGTGTGGTCACTGCCTTGCTCTGTATGGCGTGGTGGTGCTCCACGTGGTCATCCCGCTCCCTGCCTTCCTCATTTTCCCAATTACACTTTGGCTCTATCATGCTTTGGAGTTCTCCACGTTTCCCCTGGTGGGGGAGCTGAGCCAAACCTCGGGTCAGTTGCTGGACTCCTGGGGCAGACATCCGAGGGGAAGGACGTGGCATTCTGGAGGAAAAGGGCAAATTGTGGGGCGGTACGTGACCTCGCTCCAGACACTTGACGTCAAAGTCCGGAATATGTTCGTCATTGACAAGACTTATATTCTCCAGTTTCTTGTTTGCGTCGGCAGCACCACTACAAGTTTAATCCTGGCTAATTAGCAATCACAAGCGTAACTAGGCGTAGGCCACGTAGGCCTTGGCCTACGCGGGGTTTAAAAATCCTTTTTAATTTCGACAAACAAGGGGCAGATTTTTTGAATTAGCACAAAAAAGAGCCATTTTTTAAATTTGCACAAAAAAGAGCCTTTTTTTAAATTTACAAAACTAAGAGTCATTTTTTTAAAACACAAAAAGGAGCCTTTTTTTAAATTTACAAAACTAAGAGCCATTTTTTTAAAACACAAAAAGGAGCCTTTTTTAAATTTACAAAACTAAGAGCCATTTTTTTAAAACACAAAAAGGAGCCGTTTTTTAAATTTGCACAAAAAAAGAGTCATTTTTTTTTTAAATTTTACACAAAAAGGAGTCACTTTTTTAAATTTACAAAACTTAGAGCCATTTTTTTAAAAACTTGCACAAAAAAAGAGCCATTTTTTTAAATTTACACAAAAAGGAGACATTTTTTTAAAAAAAAATACACAAAAAGCCATTTTTTTCTATTTGCGACACAAAAAAGACGCAGATTTGCTTAATTGACCCCCAAAGTGTCGAAATTTTTGTCAAATTTACGCGAAAATGACGCAGTTTTTTAAATTTACACGTAAAAGGCACGATTTGTTTTTAATAATTAACACTAAATAATATGCGATTTTTACATGCTAGACTAGATGTAATCGACTTTAGCAAAATGGCCTACGCCTAAAAATATCCTGATTACGCTACTGTTAGCAATTCTTACAAAATAGACTTTAATTAACAGTCTTGTATACTAAACAAGAGTGTTAAGTGTACAGAGAAAGTGAAAACACTAGCGGTAATTTATAGCTATATTATAGTAGATAAAAATAAATGTATTAAAATGTATTATAAGTAGGGGCTATTAAGTGTAAAAAATTGGGCGAAGATCGTAATAAAATCTACTACTTGATCGTAAAAGTTTTTTCCAGTGTAGCTTAAGTATGTAATTAGTAATTACACTTACACACAGTCCAGGATTTTGAACCGTTTCCGCCACAACGGAAATCAAGTAAATCTTGGCTGAGAATGTGGCAACCCTGGGAAATATCTGGGGGTTCGTCAACCCTTCCTTGGTCTTGGTCTTGTCTTGGTCTTGGTGCGTTAAGCAAGGAAATCTTTTTCCATGAAAGTACACTCTGAACAATTTCTTCTTTCTACTTCTTCACTATTCCATTTAAAATGCATTAGCAAAGGCAAACTGATAAATGATCTTAAATACTTGCCTGTGGAAAACTACTCACGTGAAGTAACTAATTACAAGTTAAATCACAAATAATTAAATTCTTTTTTCTTCCACATGAAGTGCATTGGATGACTTTGTTCCCGACTGTTTTCCAGATGGATAATAAATGTTTTTTTTAAAGTGAAATTGTTATGCAGAGAAATGAGGAATTTGTTTAGAGCATTTATTACAAGTTTACAAGGCGTTGTGAGGAATGTCTTTATTTTGGTATTTATTTTTTATTTACGTCTCAGACACTGAGCATTCAATCGAATCGAATCGACTGAGCAGTCAAAGTAAAGTCAAATGAACAAGACGAAGACCAGTGCGATGCGGTTTGCGACAGGATTTTTTGTGCCGAGTCTGGTTCTGGTGCTGGTGTGATTGTGAAGTGAAGGTGGTGTCGAGTCGAGAGGCACCACGACGAGCCACACAGTACAGTCATCAACAGTGGCATTTTTTGCAATTCGTAATTACTTATTACTTAATTCATAATTATATCCAAAACTCCAGTTGTCAATATTAATCACAATTTATTACAAACTAAACAACATTGTAACAAATAATTAAACCTCAATCCAGCCATTTTTAGTTGTGTGCTGTTTGTCAATTCTGTAACCGCTGCCACATTTGATACTCTAAATGATCAATTTATTAAAATCATTAACAATAATTATTATCATCAATTCACGTTGACGTTGGTTGACATTGACATTGACAATCAAAGCTGAATCGGTTAATCGGAGGTAAGCTTTGAATTTTGAATGAATCGTCATTTCAATTTTACACTCTTTCATCTTTCGTCTTAGTGTTAATCATTAATCATTAACAATAATTACAAATGACAAACTGGTGACGAGGTTTTTCTACTTACCTTTTATTATTTGTCATTTGTATTTGTCAGTGACTTAGAACTTATGTAAATAATTATGAATTAAATAAAAGTCAACCGACTAAATAATGAATTATACTGATGTTGGATTGTGGATTTGTATGAGCATTTCAATTTATTTAAATAATTTCATTCTTGCTTATCATTTATTGGAGTAATTAATTATTAATTATAATCATAAATACACAGACAGGACAGGGTGAAACCAAAGGCAGAAGAAAAGAACAAGTTGGAAAACTGTTGTAGTCAGACGGTCAACTTTCAACTTTTGGAAGAAAATACGAAATTGCAAACTATTGACATCACCATCAGTAATCATGGAACTCGAATCTGCCTCCGTGACCGAAGATGATGCTCCGGTTTCAGCAAATTCGGTTCTTGACCAAGACTTGTTTACGGAATTGGGAGAGTTTGTAAGTTTCCCATTACATTTCAACTAGGGGCGTACCTGGGATTGAATTTCGGGCCTAATAATATAATGCTAAAATGCATTTTTTCAATTTAGCAATTTTTTAGAAGCGTCAATTTTTCCAATTACCACTTTTTTGAAAGGGTGGTTTTTTTAATTAACTTTCTTTAAAAGGTCTAATTCTTCCTGTGAACAATTTTTTGAAGGGGTCTAATTTTTTTAATTGATCCTTTTTGAACCGGCGTACTTTTTCTAAATAATACTTTTTCAAAGAGCGTATTTTTTTCCGAATACATACTAATTTTTAAAAGGGCGTAATTTTTTTAATCAATCCTTTTCGAAAAGTCAAAATTTTCAAACTAACAGTTTTTTGAAAGGTTCAATTTTTCCAAGCAACAATTTTTTGAAAGGGAGTAATTTTTGATTTTTTAAATTAACGCTTTTTGAAAGAAGATGTAATTTTTCCAAAATTTCTGGGGGTGCTTCAGCACCCTGACCATAGCACTCGCTTTATGTCCCCCCCCCTGAATTCAAGTATCGAAGATTATGTGTTTCCATTATTTTTGTCCAAAAACAAATCATCTTTTAATTTTAATGAATAATTGATGAATTATTTTGTGTTTCTTTGGCATGTTTCAGGAACTAAGCCTGATAATGCGAAACAGCTGCCTCTCAAAAAAAGATTTATTGACCCTCCGCTTCGTGAATAAAACTTGGCGCGATGCCTCGACCGTGGAACTTCTTCGTAGAAACGTCTGCGAAATCTTTTTCCACATGGTGGACGTGGACATTGCCGTTGAAGTTGACCCCAGTGCCACTCCCACCGAAGAAAATGAAGCAGAACCGGAGCCAGAACCCACGCGCTTACTCGTATTTTGCAAGTACTCCGATATGAATCTCACACTGGAGAATCTCACCCAACTCATCTCCTCCTCGCCCAAATTCCCCTCCACAAAACTGAGCTACACGAGTGACAATTGCCTCCCCGGGGATTTGTACAACTTTGCTCCTTCCGTCGAAGAATTCCTTTACTACCATGGACCCTCATTCAAAACTCTCTGTCCCACGGGCTCAGTTCTTGCCTCCGATTTGAAATACCTTTTAACCGAAACCCCAAATTTAGAAATTCTTGATTTGACCAACATGGACTTTTTGCAGCAGGAAGATTATGTTCTTCGATTAACCGATGAAGATATTTCTGTTCCCATTAAAACCCTCCGCATCGGTGAAACCGCTCCTCGGGGAATTGTTAAGGAGATACTTAGATCTGCAAAGGAATTAGAGAGTATTGAAAATGTATACTTTTCTTATCTCAAGACTCTGATGGAGGAAGAAAAAATTCTGCTGATCAAGGACCTCGACTTCCACCCATATGAGGAATGCGCTGGAGTTGCTGGGCAGCTGAAGGCTAAATCACCAAAGTTGAAAGGACTCATCGTATCCTTCGAAGATGTCATTGATAATGACAAGGAAATTTTAAACTTCCCGCGATATGTTGAGGCGTTAAATACTGTGATAGAAGAGAGTAAGGAGACTTTGGAGTACCTGGAACTCTCTGTGAATCAGTCCTACCCTCGCAATATCAAAATCCCTGTTTGTAAAAGGTTGAAATTTTTGTCCGTGGATGTTTGGGGAGCTTCGCCAAATCACAATTTCCCCGGAAGACAAAGGCACGATTCTTTAAACCAAAACCAAATTCATGGCTCGCCTTCACCTGCAACAGCTATTGGAGAATTCATGAAGGAACTGGAGAATCCCATGTTTATCTTCGAAGCAGGAGTCGAGACTCCCAATATTTTTCCTAGTTTGAAGGATGTCAGAATTAAGGCAGAATACTTTAAATCCGATAACAAGCTCCTTGGTCTATTTTCCTACAAAGAGTGTACCATCCCCACTGTCTCTTCCGTGAATATCAGTGGGTGTGGAAAGTGGCCGACGATTCCTGAAGCCATGGATTTGTCCAAATTGTTGCCGAATATTAAAACGCTGAAGATTCGGTGGAAGGAGATTCAGCGGACTGATCTGGATATTATGAACCCCATTTGGCTGCTTTGTAATCTTGTGGAATTTGTTGAAATCTATGGGGTGTATAATATTGAGCCGAATCAAAATCAACTTTATTTCGTGGAACATGTCGACAGCTTTTTTACTGGGTTGGGGGTTCAGCTGTGTGCTGAATTGGGGAGCAAGGGCGAGGAATTCCCGGAGGAGGGGAAAGATCTGGAGGAATATCGAGCATTGAAAACACTCCCTTCCATTTGTGATTTAAAGAGTAACGACATTTTTTTTGATCAGAGATTGTCACATTCTGAATATTATATCAAAATTTCCGGTTTTAGAGATTTAAAATTCCAGGCTTTTTCTGATTTCAGGGTTTCCTCCTATTTCCTAATTTTTGGAGTCAATCTTCGTGACATCCTAAAATTTTATGTTTTTTAGGGTCCAAATTCTCGAAACTGATTTTTGTGGTCAGATTTTCTGTTATTTCTTATTTTTTAGGGTCAAAACATCTGATATTTCTGTTTTTGGGGTCAAATTGTCAGCTATTTCCTAATTTTTAGATTCAAGATTCAAACTTCCTTTTTTCGGAGTCAAATTTCCGAAACTGATTTTTATAGTCAGATTTTGTGATATTTCTTATTTTTTTAGGGTCAAATTTTCTGATATTTTTGATTTTTTAGGGTCCAAATTTCTGATATTTCTGTTTTTGGGGTCAAATTTTCAGCTTTTTCCTGGTTTTCAAGGTCAAATTTCATCATATTTCCTTTTTGACTGACCTGGCTCTGCCCATGATTTTTCAGAACGTCCATAATTATGCAAAAAATATTTTGAACAGCTTGAAAGGTAATTATGTAATTTGGATTTGGAAACATTTCAGATTTACGGGAATTAAAAGTTCGGTTCGAAAAACTGACGAGACCGTTCGCGTCGAAGGTTTCGGGTGAACTTGCCTTCAATCCTGTCAAGTCTTTGACGAAGGCGAGAATAGTTTTCTGCTATGATAGTGACTCTGTGCGTGATGAAAATAAAACAAGTGAGTTTTTCCGTTTTGCAATAATTCCAATTCAAAATGTTTAGTAATAATCGTTTCATAAATCGAAAATTCGAACTGGAATGGAAGGGTTTAAGGTCATTTTGACGTTTGGTTTATTGTTATCCATTAATTGTCTTTTTTTGTATTGCATTGCAGACATGGATAAATTTCTCGCCCCACTCGCCCCTTACGTGGAACTAACTCAGGAAGAATACATTGAAGACACGGGACCGATTTCCCAGCCGAATGCAAATTCCAAGTACTAGCAAAAGTACATTTCTTCATAATTTGAAAATGAAATCCAAATGTCTCCTTGCTTTATTACAATCACCAGTCTGAAATTTACAGTTACAGTTACAACTACAGTTTTTGGTTGCAAAATTTTTCTTTTCATTTTCATGATCTATTCAAAAGATCTAAATTTGTATTCTCTTCGTAGATCATGTAGTTTGAAGAAATAATAATTATTTCTTTCAGCTAAAATGCTACTAGCACTAGCGAAGAGATTTTTTGTTTGTTTTTTTTAACATTTAAAACACTCTTGACTGTTGAAGGAAAACATTCTACTACGCTATGTTTCATTAACATTTTTTGTTTCTATTTGCAATCTGTATTTTTATAAGATGCAAAATACCTAATAATACTTGTAAAACAAATGCATGTGTCTCTGGAATAAAATCGGGAATTCGCAAGTCGTCGATGCGATCGTGTCCAGTCCTAGCACAGTCTACTTGTTAAGAGGAAAAGTAAAAAAAAATACCTGTATGTTGAAAGAGTTCGTAATTCTAAAGGAAGAAATGATAGGGAAAATCTGCTGTTGATAGTAGAACTAGGAGCATGTTGCGTGATTACACAAAATAATGACGAAATAATGGATGTGAAAATTAAACAGCTTTGTTTTCATGGGTTAGGAAATATACTGCAAGTGTGTATTGCATAAAAAGCTGTAAATTGAAAAACAGCTGTGACGTGGATTTGGGCAATAATGCATTCACATATTTACAAACTTCAATGTAATTACTTTCATCCCAGTGTACATAAAATCCAATGTGTAATCTGTAATGTTAATTTGTGTAACAAACACATTGACCAAGAAGAAAAACAAGACAAGTAAGCAGAACCAGCAATTCATTTAAGAATGGATCAGTTCGGATTTTTTAGAAAAGTGACTTTGGTTTTTGTTTTTGTTGCGATCCTGGGACCAATAACTTGCGTAAAAGCTGGAGTTGCACGTGAAGCGATTGCACAAATGCAACGGAAAATTGTTCCTGGCTTTCCTAGCTGGGTAGAGGCAAAACCCTCCTCAACACGGGTAATTATTACAAAATTAATCTTTATATGGTCATGGTGGATGCAATTAAAACGAATCCGATTTAAGATTAATTAATAAAGGAATGATATTTGAATTTGTTCAATGATGCAGTGCACGTTCTTCCAAGGCCGGTGCAATCGGGACAGGGACTGCTGTACTAACAAATGTCTCCACGTTTTCGATCAATTTTCCTTCTGTGACGATTGGATTGCGGATTAACCAAAATTCTTGACAAGAAATAGGAAATTGCATAGTTGGCTATTGTGTACTAATTCTAATAATAAACCATTTAAAAGACATGCACAAATCTTTAAGCAGAATAAAAGAAAAAATGAAAATATTCATAGATTCCAAATTGCAAAGGACACGATTTTTGGAACAAGCTCATAGAAATAAACAAGTTTCAAATTTCCTACTAATTTCATACAATTTCTTTTTCACATTTGCACGAAAATCTAGCAGTTTTTTAAAGCACAAAAAAGACCCAATTTTTAGTTTACGCAAAATTGTTGCATTTTTGTTTGATTTGCACGAAGAAGACCCATTTTTTAATTTACCCAAAACCGACTTAGTTTCTTTACATTTGCATAAAATCAGACGCAGTTTTTCCAAACTTACAAAAAAAAACACGTGTAGATTTTTTTAAATTTAAACAAAAAAGACTCATTATTTTTTTCAAATGTACATGAAAAAGGCTAACATTTTCACAATTGAAGATTATTGTAAAAGTTTACGTGTTTATGAGACCAATTCATTTAAATTTAGTTGAATTTTCCACAAATATTTTTATTCAGACAAATAGAAAATTTTAAAATCTAACCAATCTTACTGCATGTATAAATAACACCATAATACGGCCTGAAAAAACAACATTTTTACGGGGAAATGAAAAGTTGAGTGAGATAACTTTTGATGGTTTCTAGGGCATGGGCATGGGAGCCAGCGTAGTATTGGTGGTATTCATGGGCATGGGCATAGCTGTGGTGATGTTCATGGGGTCGTGGTTGTGGTGGGCTGGGGCGTGGTAGTCGTCCTATTTTTCCACTTGAAATCTTCCAGGATTCTGTGAGAAATATTCTCAATGAAGTTCCTATGCACTCCGATATTCGTGAAGACAGAGGGCATCACTGACTGTCCACACACGTGACCAATGGACATGATCCCGGCCACCTGCTCTCTCCCCATTTTGTCAATGGCAATAAGGGGCGAGCCTTCGTCACCCGCGCAAGCTTCGCCCGAGCCGCCGGAGCTTGTAGTGCAAATGCTCTCGGGGTCCATTTGAATTCCGGCGCCGCGCAGTTGACTCAAACACACATCGTCGCTCTGCGGACTCACCACCAACTCCTGGACTATCGTGGACCGGCACATTTGCGGCGTGGGTCCCCATCCTAGCACCACATTCTTCACGCTCTTTGTCAGCAATTCCTTGGAGTTCTCCGCCCGCGCTAGGGTAACAGGCATCACTGCCTTCGTAATGTTCAGCGGTTGCTTCAACGACCCCAAAGCCACGTCGTTAAAAAAAGTGGACAAATTAAAAAAAGGATGGACATACATGTCCCAAATTTCCACAGCTTGCTCCGTGCGCTCTACAGTTTTTAGATTTCTCTTTCCTGCTATCACGCGCACCGAAGCGCTACCTATTCTATCCACGCATCTTGCAGTTACGAGGAAACTATACTCAGAGAGGAGCAGTCCGGTGCAGTAGGGGACTTTGTCTTGGGTTCCGACGATGCGGAGCATTCCTTTGACGGTCTGGGAAGGTGTTTTTAATACAGTTCCCACAAGTCGCTTAGACCGATGATGCTCCGGGATACTGGCGACCGTGTTCGGTAAGCTGGCGACCGTTTCTGGGAAACTGGCGACCGTGTCCGGGGAACTGGCGACCGTGTTCGTGACGACGTTGCGTTTGTTCACAGGATGGACATCTTGTGAGCTGGAAGTAATCACGGAGTGTATCCAATTGACGTAATGAGCAACCTCGGCGAATACCGGAGGTTTACTTATTGACGAACAATTTTCAGCATAGGAGGCAATCCCTACTAAAGTGTACTCCCGCTTGTCCCTCGGCTTCACTTCCACTTTCACTAGCGGCCCGCCAATGTCCCCAATGCAAGGACCTTTCGGCCCCGTTTCTTCTATAGCTGTACACATCATGTGTTCGCGGTAGGAGGCGTTGACCAAACCGGGTTCGTCCATACACGCCTCGTCACTTTGGATTTGCAATTTAACCTTCTGAAGGAGATTCGGCATGCATTGGCCACTTACTGACCCCCAGCCCGTGAGCATAGCCTCCCCCTTAGCAATATAATCTGCATTTGGGAGTTTGACCTGGTCGATTGCGTCACTGTAGGTGAAGTTCTTCTCCAGTGTCACTATAGCTACATCGCTCCGCCACTTGTAAGGGTGGAAGCAGGGATGTTGGTGGATCACGTGGGAGATCAAACTCACTTCTGTGTTCTCTTTTTTATTTAGCTCTCTCTCCCCAGCTATAACGACCACTTCCCAATTTGCCATCCCCCTTAGGCAAGATGCCGCCGTGATGATTTGGTTACGGGAAATGATTGCGCCGCTGCAGAAGGTGGCTTTCGTAATGGCATGAACTAAACGGACTTGGTAGGGAAACTCATGGGGGAGGGCATTTGTTCCTGATAAGGCTCTTTTGGAACGCAAAAGATGGTTGGTGGTTTGTTTATAAATGGAGCGTTTGGCAATCGGGGAAGGTGGGTCAACTTTCTGGAAAAGGGGTCCGGTAAAATCAGCTCGAATATCCGCGTAGTTGAGAGAATCAACGACAATTCTCTTCGTGGTTCTGGTTGACCAGGCCCAAGGGTCTTTGAGGAAGGTGGAGAGGTCCTTGATGTTGAATAAGTGCGGGGTCACGGTTACGCCCTGGAGATAAAAGATTTTGGTGTCCGGAGTATAGAAAATGGGAGATCCGCCTTGCATGTGTAGATTGGGACCGTGTTTGAAGCAGGATTTGTCCGTGCTGGCGTACACATCGACCGTTTTGCACTGGGTTGTTTCATGGTGCTCCACAGGCGCCTTGCGAATAACATCGGGGGTGCAGTGTTCCTTAAGCTCACCGAAGCCTGCCACCGTCACTAGCTTCATATTGTCGTGACCTTCACCTGGAAGTCTTATGAGACCAACTGTTTGGTCGAACCTAAGGGGCCATTTTAATTTAAGCGCTGCGATGTCATAGGTTTGGTTCATGCAGTCGTAGTTCGGGTGCCATTCGATGGACTCGACTTCTTGAAGTAATTTGGAACGAGGGTTTTCCGTGATATTGTGCTCTCCTACCATGACCTTGAGGTAGTAAAGGTCGATGTCGTTGAGACAGGAGGCTGCTGTGAGGATACGCGTCGGCGAAATTATCGCCCCGCCACATATTGTCGTTTCTGTCAACTCGTTTACTAAACGCGCGTAGAAAGGAAACTCGCCTGGCGTTACTTCGCCTTGTTGCTGGTTTTGACGACTTTCTGGTTGTACTCGCTGTTGTTGATTCTCTTTTTTCTGTTCTTGTTTTTGCTGTTGTTCTTGGTTCTGATTGTCGTGTCTTTTAGTTTGCTGGGGCGAACAGTCCGTATGCTTGAACTTTTGGCATGTTGGGTCGGAATTCTTGTCTGCAATTGCACGAAATGATCCTTTTTTTCAAAAAATTATACTAAATTATATCCAAGTTTTTCATCCCGCCTACACAAAAAAAAGATCCTGCGGACGCTACTGCTTATGAAATGCATTAAGTTAAAAATGTTGAGTCGAATGTTTTAGTTACTAACCACACCGGTCCCACACAACAGATTTGCACTTCTCGTCCTGAATATTCGAGAGAGGTGTTTTTTCGTCGATTGGTCCCTGGACATTCTTCGTGTTCGCGAATCTTTTGGTGTATTCGCAAACAGGCTTCGCAACCCGGAGACTAATATAAGTCTTTCTACCTTCCGCTGCAGGAAACAGGAACAAACAATAAAGTATAAACACAAACATTTTTTCACCAAAACTTGTGCTGGAAACGACAGGGAAGTAAAAATATTTCAAAAATCAAATCGCAAAACAATTTCCGCATAATGCGCTCGTTCATTGGACGCACGAAGAAAGGAAACTCGCCTGGTTTTACTTCTTTTTGTTTTTGGTTCTGATTCTCGTGTCTTTCAGTTTGCTGAGAGGAACAGTCCGTATGTTTGAACTTTTGGCAGGGTGGGTCGGAATTCTTGTCTGTGAGAAATCTTTATTTTTAGTATGTTAGTCTGAATTAAAAATTAAATGCGCCAATAGCGTCCACAACCAAGGGTAGCTTAGCTGGGCTACGGCGGATTTTTAAAAATATAATTACCTACTGTAAGGTTTGCACAAAAAAACGCTTTTTTATTTTAACTAAAGGGATGCAGTTTATTTGAAAATGTTGGTGACTAACCACACCTGTCCCATGCAATCGATTTGCACTTCTCGCCCTCAATATTCGAGTGGATGGTCTCTTCGTCGATGGGTCCCTGGATATTCTTCGTGTTTGCGAATCTTTTGGCGTATTCGCAAATAGGCTTCGCAACCCGGAGACTTAAATGAGCCTTCTTACTTTCTGCTGCGGTAATAACAACAACGTAGGTACTATAAGCTTTTAGGATATTTTTTCACGAAAACTCTGGTGCCGGTAACGAAAAGATATAAAAATATTGGAAACAAAATTAGTAGTTTGAGTTTTTGAAAGAATCAACTACAATTTTTAACCAAGTTACACGAGGAAAGAATACAAAGTACATGTCAAACTTTCAAAACGTCCAAAATTTCAAAATAATCAAACCAGTTCTCGAGATATTGTGATTTTGGCTTTTGAGGAAAAATGAAAATTTTCGTAAATTGCAGAAAGAAAGCAATGAAAATTTGCCAAAGATGAGTTTAGCGCTTGCTATTGACGAAGTCTGTTTAGTACCTGAAAGGGAAAGAAATGTGCAGCCCCAAAAGATCAGCGATTGAAGGAAAATTATTTTTGCTTTCATTGTCGCTTGTTTACTAATTTGTTTATTTTATAACTACCACTCACAACTTTTTGTGAAGGAGAATTTGCGAATTCGCATGATGCAAATTTTGAGAAAAACTTTTGTAACATTTAGAAATATCTATTCTTTCCTTAGAAAATTGGAATAAGTAATTATTTGAAGCATTTTCATGTGCAAATTTTTACTGGTGATAATTTTTGTGTTGTTTAATGTTTTGGAATATTTTAGATTTAATGGTTGCGGCTTTGCATTTTACATAAGTTCATTTTGTACGATTTATGTAGCTTTCTAAATCAAAAACCAAAATAAGAGAATGAAGTGCTGAACTATTAAGTGGTACTTGCTGCAATTAGGAAACCCATTAGACATCATGAAAATATTTGCAATTTTCCATTGTTTCCTTTTTGTAAATGTGTGAGGGAAAGTGGATGCACGTTTTTAAATCAAGACCGAAATATTCTTGTGGCGAAAACGATCCGGTTTTTTCAAAATGTTACTAAAACACAACGCGGCTTTTTAAATTTATTGAAAAACAACGCGGTTTTTTTAAATTACGCGGCTGTTTCAAACTTCACTAAAAAGCAACGCGGTTTTTTAAATTAATTGAAAACAACGCGTTTTTTTTAAAAAAAATTACGTGGCTGTTTCAAACTTCACTAAAAAACAACGCGGTTTTTTACATTTACACGAAGAAGGCCCTATTTTTTAAAACTCGAACACGACACGACCCATTTTAAAAAAATTGTGCAAACAAGGCCGTAATTTTTTCATCATTTATGCGACATAAAGTTGTTTTGGAATACATTGGATTTGGAGGTGATTTATTTTTTTCAACCTACGCGAAATCAAATATCAATATTATGCATTCTCTGTACCGATAAGGACAAAGAAAAATTAAATCTCGTGAACAAGGCTCGTGTGAATTTTGAAATTATTTATTCATGCTTTTCGTTAGAACATGATTTGTGTAGAACCAAATGCCTCGAAAGATTTTTTGAAAGATGAAAAGAATGAATTGATTTGAAAATTAAAAATCCAGCTGAATGGTTGAATGTGAAAAGGGTGGAGCGGATTGAGCTGGGGTCGAGTGTATTGTGCGCTGGATTGGGAATTTAAATTATCCACCGGTAGCAGCGCACAAGCCGCCAGCTCCGAGAGTGTTCCATAGTCCTGGAGAGCACGATCCATTTCCATACACAACCCCATGAATTCCAGCCGCACTTGCCGCAGACAGAAGTGCGTATAATCCAAAGAAACGTTCGTCCTTCTTTTCTCCGTCTCTCTCCGCCTGCAACACACAATTCTTCCATTTATCAGTCGCCAACAAAAATTAGTTTAATTAGTCAAATCAAATTTTTTCTTAAAAAACAAAATTTAATTCTACTACGCGTAATAGTATTTAAAATCAATGAAGTGGTGGATGCTTTTAAATTATTTTATTTAATTCCGTGCTTGGGAACTTTAAATTAAATTCTACAGCTACCACAAAATTGTATCCATGATCAAAATAGTAAAAAAGTATTGCAAGTGTTTCATTAGCAAAGTGCAGGATTCTCTTTCATGTAGGTCTGCTAAAATTTGTTGTGTTTGTCTAAATAATTTTAAAAAATAAAAAATATTACTTGTTATTTAAAAAAAATTGATCCTTTTTTCCTGTACTTTTATAAAACCAAGTGCGCCCTTTTCTTACAATTTAAAAAAAAGTGCAGTTTTTTCGAAAATCTACAAAATGCGCCTTTTTCTTGTCAACTAAAAAAGCGTACGTCAGTTTGTAAATTTCTTAAAAAATCGTGCCTTTTTCGTCGTGGCGTTTTCCACTTTTAAAACAATTCTATATCGTTTGAATTTAAAAAACTGCGTTTACATTTTTAAAAAGTTGATTTATATTTAAAAAAAACTGTTTGTAAAAAACTGTTTTTACCATCTTAAAAAACTGCATTTACTTTTTTTTAAAAAAACTACTTTTATGTTCTTAAAAACCACGTTAATCTTCGTAATTTTCTTAATAAACTGCTTTTAGATTTTTGTAAAACTGCTTTTTTCCATTTTTAAAAAACTGCTTTTCTATTTTCATAAAACCACTTTTAAATTTTTAAGAAATAAGATTTTTGAATGGAGCAAATTACCTTTAACCGGGCCATTTGTTTTTCGTTTTTTTACATTCTATTATATTCAGTTTTTCATGCTGATTCCAAATATGTCATTGGTTTATGTTATTGGTTTTCCGCACCTTCGGTGCGGCTGGCTCCTACGTCGCCAGGACAAACCTAAGCTGTTGTCTTCGGAGCCCCCCAGCTCCCCCTGCAATTGGGGGTGCTGCGCCCCACAAACCCACCCCCCCCCCGCCATGTAACCTTACCTAACTATAAACAATAGTACTTGTTTCGTGGATTAAAATTCTTACGTATGTACATGCCATTAAAATGCATAGGCAAATCGTAAACTTTAACCTTGATTATCTCGGCTCCTGTAAGTGAGCGACAAAAACCAATGACATATTTGGAATCAGCATAAAAACTGAATACCATAAAATGTAAAAAAAACGAACAAAAATCGCCCGGTTAAAGGTAACATATACCAAAATGTTAATATGGGCAAATGTATTTTAAAAATTTGAATGTGGACGGAAGCGAAACCCTTCGGACCCTACTGCAAAATAATTGTTAAACTTACGGATGGTGCACTGAGGACGTAGCCCAACAGGCAAACGCTGACGCAAATGACGACGATGAAGTTACGGGAGAACATTTTAGAACCAAGTTTGCACAACTGTGAAAAGATAGAGCAAAATAAATTCTGGATAGATCTTCGCAATTCTGGATTTTCTTCCGGGCTTTAGCTACACTTGACGATGATGAAATAGCAGCGTAGTGTGCGCAGTATTTATACCAAGTTGGCTGGCACAGATTTAACACGAGCAAACACAAGAACATCGGACGTCCTTGTCATCTCCGTCATCATTTTGTCCGACTGACTCGAGCACAATTGATTTCAAAGTTTTCAATTTACCAACGCACATCCTCTATCACGTTAAACTTAAAATGACAAAAACGCATAATGTTAAGATGACTGCGTCAATAACTTATTATTTGCACAAATGTTTAAACATTTCGCAAGTAGCCAGCCACATGTAGATTAAAATGATTGCTTCAAATATTTGTACTAAGATCGAAACAATGAAAGATTGACACGTGCAAATTGAAACGGATTCAAATCAATTTGAACACACGCAACATCAACTCTTGTCCCTTAGACAACGGCATCAGAAGAATAATTAGGCGTTGCTTCAACAGTAAATTTGTTTGGAAAATCAGGTGTGCGGGTGAGTGTGTGCTCAGCTGAGCAATGAAGTTCAAGGCGTTTGCTTTTTTTATTTTTATATTGATTGCGAGATGGACTACAAAATGCGTATGTGAACTTGAATTTTCGAATTCCAAACTTTTGTCAGGAAAAAACAGGAAAATTAGGATTTTTTGCAGAAACTAGAAATTTTCAGAATTTTTGTGGAATTTCGAAGCTCTTCAAAATTTACGCTAAATACAATGAGATCTTTGTATCATTTACACTTGATGCAACCAACTTTTTTCCCTTCCTCCCGAAACTTTTTCTTTCTGTAGCCGAAGACTCTCTGTAACTTTTATCGGAATTCAAGTTTTTTGATGTAACTATGCAGAGCTTGCATTAAGTTTAAAATCAGGATATTATAGTGGAATCGCCATGTACCGGCTCTCCATATAACAAAAAACTCGCTGTACCGTCCCTTTTTTAAATCCCCAATGCCTGTAATGCACTGTATAAAATCCGCCGATATACCGGCCAACTCTTTATACCGGCTAAAATTTGACGGTCCCAAGAGAACCTGTATATCGCGATTCCACTGTACTGGATTTGTTATAAAAACAGGAAAAACCAGGGTTTTTAAAAATGAAAAACAAGATTTTTGAAACGAACGACATGATTTTTTGGATTGCCTCATAGTTAACATTAGAGACTTATAATTTGACTCTACTTATCGCAAAAATTATTGACCGTGTTACTCGTTCTATTCAAATGTAATTGAAAAAACGTTAATTACTTGTATCGCTCCGTCTTGACATTGCCCGTTTGTGTTTTTGGTCCATTGACGCAATCTTATTTTCTATCCATTTCCGTAAAATTCGTAGGCATTTTATTATGTTATCCGGACAAAAGACCGCATCGAATTGACCGCCGGCCGAAACACCGCGGCCAAAATACCGCAAATCTTGAATACCGCTGCGACAAAAGACCGCGGGATAAATGATCGCATGACTAAAATAAATCTTGGACATTTGATCGTGTTCCAATTGACCGAGAATTATTTGATCGCCAGACCAAAAGACCGTCTACAAAATAAACTGGTGTTTGTAAAAAAAACAAGTTTACAGTAATTACAGTTAGCCCAGAAAAAATAAAATGTTATTTCAAGTTCAAATGTAGATGGAGTGAATGGAAAAACAGATATGTACCTACATACCGTAATCCTTCGAATTATACCCCCTCTCGACTTATTCCCCTCCCTCGAATAATGTACTTATTAACCAGGTAAGATTGTAATTAATTCCCCTTCTTTATTATTTCCCCTGGTACATTAATCGAAAAAAAGGAAATTGATACAAATAGATACATGTGATTGTAAGAATACCTAACCCCGTAGGTACATAATATATAAGGGAATATAAATATATTATATAAATTATATTTCCCTTTGTTTACCACCATACAGAAATGCTTTGGTTTATCTTATATTTAAGTGGTGGTCTGGCTCTAATTTCAAAGATAAGGAATAATTCCCCCTCTCGTATAATTCCCCCCTCCCGAATAATAGTTCCCCCCACGTAAGTATTTTTCTGGAATTATTCGAAGGATTACAGTGTAATTATGTACCTTATCTGCTGTTTCTCATAAAAAATAAAAAAGCATATATTGCTTAATATATGTTGTACTCCTTTAAACCGCAGTTTGTTTGCCTCAAATATTTAAATTACAGTTCAAATTGGGCGAAAAGGTACAAATTGGGATGGCGCCTAATTGTCACACACTCCCCTGTATTTTTGCGATAGATCGGGATAAAAAATTTCACTGCGGCCCCAAAGAGGTTTTGTTCTACAATTATTGTTGAAATTCTTAGGTAGGTAAGGTTTTACAGAATGAACATTCTAAATTCACAATGTACATAATTGCTTCAGTTTTCCAGTTTTTGAAACTGCACTTATTGTTAGCTCGGTTTAAAAACGTACTTGCATGGGTTGAAACTACAAAGTTTATAATTATGTATGCTTGCGTTTTCGAATTCCAGTTTTTTCCCGGACAAGCAGGGAAATTCAGGATTTTTTAATTTTCAGGTTTTTTTGGAAACATTGAAGGTTTCCAAAATTTACACTAAATGAAATGAGACTATTTTGTAATTTACATTAGAACTAACTTTTTTGGCCTCGCCACCAAAAATTGTTCGTTCCTTGGAGTTTTTTTCCCAACGCGAATAAATAAAAACAAAAATAGCTATTGAATACAAAGTTTTTGGATTTTGTTATGCCTACCTAGCATTAACTTGAAAATCAGTACGAAACAGCAATTAAAAGGGTTTTGAAAAATGAAAAACAGGATTTCTTAGCCTAATTTTAATAGGGTTGCCTAAATAATAAGTAACGAGAGCCTATTGAATATGTTTAAAGTTAAAGATTTAATTTTTTACTTTCTACATTATTTAGTGAAAACAAACTCATTGCGTTTTTAAACGATTTCCATTTACTTCTGCAAACAGGTACATTTTATCTATCAACAGAAATATCACTTTTGCCTTATTTTGTTGCTATAATTTAAAGCATTTTGACGAATATTCGCGAATATTCGTTATTCACCGTTACAAAATTCGCCCGCAATTAGACGCAAAGATTCGTATTCGCGGCATCCATATAAAGCTTATCTGTGAATTTGAGATGCACTTTAAACGCACTTTCAGTGCGCATTGGATTTTTAAACATACTTCTACCTTTCCGACACACCCGAATACGATTGTATAAAATCGTGTTTGATTTTTTGGATTTAAATGGCACAAGTTGGAATGTTTTTATTTTAGTATTAATCCCTAATAATAAAAACTGAATTCACTGAATTCCAATGAAAGTATATAAAGTTGTATTTAAACATGATGCATTCTTGAAAAATAAAATATGCAATCAATTCGCTTCGGCGGTCTTTTGGACGGGCGGTATTTTAAATAGCGGTGTTTCGGGTACGCGGTGAATTGTATGAGAGGTATTTTGGACAAACGGTGATTTCTACCTCGGTCATTTGTCCAAACGGTATTAACGAATCGTGTTAATGTGGCCGCGGTATTTTGGCTGGCGGTCTTATGATGGTGGTCTTTTGTCGTAGAACCTTTTATTATTTAAGATGTCTTTAAATCGCATTTATTTTTTAGTTATTCGTTGAATTGATTATAAATTTATAAAAATTCGTTGAATCGACGTTAAAGCAGTAGTCCATGCTTTTAAGTGTTGATTTTTACCAGTCGCCTCCATTAAATCAAAAGGGATTTATGTCAATTCATGGTGTCCGGATAAATTGGCAAAAGACATCATTTTGCCAAACTTTCCTCACCGAATAAATACTTTTGCCAAACCTTCCGTTTCTTTTGCCAAAATATCCGAATTTTTTGCCAAAATGGTTTTGCCGAAATGTGTTTTGCCAATCTATCCGCAAATCCAATCCATTTACGTTTGTCCTGTAAAAATTATTCTATGATTAAGGAAATTTTTTTAACCTTCTCTGTAATTACAAATCGTTTTCGATACAGACATAACTGCTAGAAATTAGTATTAATTTCCTTACACTCAGTTACCGTTTAGATTCATTAAAGAAGAAAGTATAATTTTTTATATTTGAGACTGGATGAGATCAAATTCAACCCAAGCCTACACGAAAAAAACACCAGCTTCAATTTATTGCAACTGTTTCCTATAATTTGGTTTGCAAAAATGTTCAATAAATGCCTTGCATGATGTATCATTCAACAATTCTTGACGCGTATATTACGAATATCAACATGCTTAAAGTATCGTATTAAATCTTATGCCCATTTTTTTTAAAATAAACGAAATGCCAAGAAGACAAAGTTATAGTTTACTTAGATTTTTACCCTCTTTTATAGTTTATGTACCCTTGGAAAACACCATGCTGTACCAAGCGACGCGTGGTACATGCAAAAACGGGAAGCGTTTTTCAGTATGTTGTCTTTAGCACTTTACGCACTTTTGACACGGGATGTAACTGGAAATCAACAACTCTGCTATCTTCAAAAGAGACACTAAGGGCCAAAATAGGTGGGTGCCTGAAGTAAATATTCAAATTCATGTTGAGTGTAAAACATGTATGCAGCTTTGCCAACAATAAACAAAGCTCATGGAGACGATTTTTTAATTTATTTAACGTTGTGACAGGACATTATTGTTTGAATTTTCATACTACTACATTTTCATACCACATCAACTTTCAGCATCAATACACCTGTGGGGTGAACAAATTTCCAGTGCCTGTTTATATAATGGCAATTCGAAATCTCGCATGCATACAAAGAGTAGACAGGGCAACAAGTTCAACCTCGCCACCAACGTCCTTTGAGGAAAAAGATCCATTGGCTCCAGACGTCCACATTGTGTACAAGCTATTATCGACACAACCTGCCTACAACCCAGGAGCAGACATGCCACAGCCAACACAGCTTCAGTCTTGAAATTCCCATTGCACACTCTGCTCATTACTCCACTACTTAACGCAAGCACACACCCGTTAATTATTTATTACCTACTACTTCTCTACACAAGGAATGGTGGATTATATTAAAATAAATACACACAGCGTGCAATACACACAGCACACCTAATATGCAAAACAAACTAGGAAATACGCAACACATGTAAAGGTATTTAATACACATAACACACATCTAAAAGGGGAAATATAGAGCATATGTGACGGATAAACCTCCTAAAATGCAATAAAAACGAAAGCAAAATCAAACTACCAAATTGTAAGTAATTTGCCATCACTATCCATACTCTACCTTTTCAACTTCAAAATAATTGTTATCATTGCATCATCTATTGCATTAAAAATTGCACAACCATAATTATTATTTTGTACTTAAAGAAACACTTGACATTGCTACTACTATCATTTTATTTATAATAATTAACATACCTCCCATATAAATCTACCCTTGTCAGCGGCCATAACATTCACGATTTTATTCTACCTAAGTCAAATGTTCGTGAGAAGGCAGAGGCTTAGTGAGCGGAAATGAGACAGCCTCCTAGCTATATATTGGTCTATCTGTCTTTAATTGTTATCTTGGATTAGAAATGAAGAATCTAAATGAAATAAGATTGTATGAAAAACAAAATAAGCATTTACTTTCCTGTCATATGTTCTATATGTTTAAAAATTGAGAATAATGAAGCCAGTGGTACATGTTCGTATTAAAAATTCAATTTCTGTGGAGTAGATGAGTTAGGTACAGAGCGAGAACGACACAACCTTAATACTGATGGCACTTTAACATTTGAAGATCTTAAACGAAGATGATTGGAAATTGAAACGTTTAATTTATTTAACATTTGAGATGATTTAACATTAATGATAACGTCGAAATATGTTTAGTAGTTTTGTTTAGTATATATAACGCAATGTTCAAGTATGAAACGACGCGTTACATTTTTCAAATCAGTATTAAATTGTTCTGCGATCCATCCTCGAAGAGAATAAAAAAGCAATTCCATATTTAACGATGAGATTTCTTATTTAAACTAATAATTTTAGTACCTAATGCAGGATGCAGAGAAAAAATCAGCGAACTCGCTTTTGACAACAGAAATGATTGCAGTCGCGAGTACAGTCTCTTCAACGTCAACGTCGACGACTTCACTACCACAGGGTGACGGGTGCACTCCAGGGAGCTATACACAATGTGGAGAATTAAACCATACAGCACATGTCATCATAAGGCAGCATAGAACTGCAATAAAAACGAAATAATGTTGGGGTTAAAAGATAATAATTTAAAAACCAACATGAGTGATACCTGAGATCTTTTGAGATGATAATTGGAATGAAATAATAAACGTGTCTTAAGCTTTTGGTACTTACCTCATAAATTCATCGTTTAAAAATCCCAAAGTTTCAGTTTTTAGTTAAATTTTGGCTGTAAAATGTGTGGTGAAACCTGAATCTGATTTTCTTAATCCCTGGTATAAATGAACTCAGATTCACAATTATTGTTTTCGCACTTTTAAATACTTGACGATTAGCAAAGGAACCTATCTCTTTAAAATATAGTAGTCCATGCAGAACATATTGAATGGATATCACAAACATTTAGTAGATACTACAGTTTAGAAAGATAATTTACTACCCTGATTGACCTACTTATTCCAGTAAATGTGTTATGGCTATGAACTTGTATCACCTACTCACTATAGTTTAGTTTTTTGTCGACAAGAAGCAAGTATTAGGTGACCTACAAGCTTTGCTCTCTTTATTTTATCTGCAATCGGGAATGGTTCACTTTTGCATAAATTAAAGTGTTTAATTAACTACAGTATAAAACAATACATTACTGTCGCTGATATCGCTGATGCAAAAGAAGGAGGACACCGCATTAGGAAATTTTGTTTAGGTTTTTCCAAAATCGATTCTGAGTATTGCGGACGCATAAAATAAAAACAATATTTACAGCTAAAAACAGGTAATAAATGCTTTTTGATTCCCTTTTAGGATGCCTTAAAGTGCAATGTTCGTTATTTTTTTCAAAGTTGACCTGGCACTGTAACCCGTAACCTCAAAATGAATTCAAGGCATATTGGTTTTCGTGATTACCAGTGGCAGTGGAACAATTCTATCTGTCAATTTTAATTATCCTTACAGTTTGCGACCCTTACTAGTAAGTCGTTTTTGCATAAATTTAAAAACCGCACTTGTTTTACCTGAATATAAACAAATATCCGTTTTGGCGTAAAACACGAGTCACTATTTCAAAAATAAGTATTTGCCTTGTAAATTCTTCAAAAATGAGTTGTTACATTTATTAAAATTTATTCTCAATTTTAGTTGAGAATAAAAGACTGCGTTTTTTATTTTAAAAATAAAGTAGCCATTGTAGGAAAATTTTTAAATATTTGGTATTGTACTTTTTAAAATCCCTTGTAAAACTGAGCTTGCTTTTTCCAGACAATTCATTTTTCTATTGAAATTATTCTTTACAAGCTCAGATGACTCCGTTGCATCCACACTAGTATTAAAAATTGCTAGCGGATGGACTGTAAAAAAAAAGCAAACTTCCGTAGAAAAGAAGGAGAAAACTTTTTTTTGGTTGCGGAGCATCGATAATCTCGAATAAGAGGCACAGAATTAGGTTACCTCAAGTATTATGCTGATTGCTGGAGATCGCCACTTTAACGTTTTTAAAGGCATGAAGGTATTTATTTCAGTAATTAAAGTTGTAATACACCGACAATACAGTGAAAATAATTAACAAGAGACAAAATTGTACCACGACATCACGCTTCTTAAGTTTTCCCGTCCAATCGCCTTGAACCAACATGTTCAAAGTATTTCCTTTCCCAAGCCCTACACTTAATATAAAGGCAAATTGCATCAGGTAACGTTTCAAACTGTATTCAGCGGCGTCGACAGGATTTTTTGCATGCGTCTGCTGACAAAACTTGATTGCACTTTTAATTCATGAATTAGATCCTTGTTAATGTAGAATCCAAAAACTTGCGAAGACTTTTTAAATTTAAAACAAAATTACCATTTTAGTTTTTGTAATTTTTAAACAAGCAGCATCGCGTTTGGTGCACAGTTAACAAATTAAGTATTTACCTTGTATAATGTTTTGGAAAACGTCTACAAAAATTTTTGTGCTGAAATTAATGTTCCAAAATATTTATAGTAGGGCCAACCTACCGACGCTACTGCCTGTACCATTTTTATACACTCAAAATGCATAGTCATCAACGAATTTCAAATCCTTTGCATGGTGGTCGTTATATACTTAACCCCTTGGCAACCTATTTAGACAGCAAATTCGAAATGTTTGAAGAATTATAAAAAAAATTAAGTACATTTTGAACCCAAACAAGTCATTATGTTAGATATTTTGTAAGGCGGATTTCGATCCGGGTTGTGGCTGAGTTAGTATGTTGAATTTCGCATCCCATTCTATTTTGAAAAAGTTGGAAATGGCGTGTGACGCAAGATTATTTTTGCAGATGACGATTTCCCGCTGTTTTGACGAGTTTTACATGCCCGTCACCACCCGCTTTGCTCATTTCGAACTACTGATTGAATCATTCTACTTTGTTTGAAAAAATTTGAAATTTGTGGCGGCTGGTAGCATGATTTTGGTCATTGTAGCGGTTTCCCGCCATTTTGATCTAATTATATTAAAGCATGACATCTTCCTCACAACTTTGAGTTCATGTAGACTCTTTTTACTTTTCTGTAGTATTAAGATAAAAAATTAAGCTGCTTTTCTAAAAATTAAAAAAACATTTGCCGTGTTTGTCTGTATGTTCCAAAAAACTGAATCTGTTCTTGAGTACATAATAAAGGTTCTTTCTAAGCATAGTCCTACAACGCCTACCCCTGCCGTGGTTATGGATTAGAAGCATTAATGGAATTTTTGTTGGGACCCAAGGGTACAGTCCTTTAGAAAAATACCTTCCTGTGTCATCTGCCCATCAAGTTTCATAATTCTTTCCACTGCATAATGCATTTAACAAAACAAAAGCTCACATGGACAACCAAAAATGAGATTTGCTCAAGTAACATAATTTATGACGAAAATTCAAGGCCTTTTGGAAAGAAAATCATCTACGCACGATGATGAGTTTTCAAGGCTGTTGTGGGCCAAAAGTCCAATGCCATGTTCTACAACATTCTTGTAATTATAACAAATTAAACTTTAACATGTGACATATTTTATAGCTTACTGAGTGCAATAAACGTTTAATAATAAATTAAACTTTCTCAGGCGACCCCAAGCATTTTCCTACCAACCTCTCCGTATAAAACAAAAACTCATTCTTATTTAAAGTCTCACTTATTTTCTCACAATTCCCATTTACAAAACGAAATTATACTGGCTTTCAAATTCTTATAGTATTTTTAACGTCCAAAATGAAGAATGTCACCATCGCTCCTTTTCTAATCCCTTTGTGCCCCATTCTCTATCGTAAGTTTTTTTTGAATTTTTAGGGTTGAATTTCGTACCCACATATGAGTCCACACATAATGTTTCCCAATGTAAAATTGAGTCTTTATTTCAAAATATTGCGCAGACGCCGATGCCACGCCTAAAAAGACGACATTTTTAGCTGGAATTGGAGCGAAGAAAAATGTTGAAGATGGTTCGAGACATTTTAGAGTAGCGAATAAATGTCCTCGACCTGATGGTTTCTTCCCGGATGCGGAGCAGTGTGACAAGTTTTATTACTGCGCAAACGGAATTCCCACACCGCAACTCTGCTCCGACGAAATGGTCTTCACTGGCATTAATCCAAGGGTCCCAGACTGCGATGTAAGTATGCATTTCTCTTCTTGTATGCATACATTTCTCATGTTACATATAGCATTTTAACATTACACATAACCTTCGTTTGATTTTATTTAATATGCTACGATTTTTTTTGAATTTGAATTTCTACAGCTGCCCTTTAGTGTCAATTGCACTGGAGAGGAGAAACTCCGTGTGATTTTACATATTTAAATACCGAACTACAACTTTTTAACAAATTGAAAATGGTTTGGAAAAGCACATTACTACATTTTTAACGTTTTTGAAACACCAAAACTTTACTGTTAAAAAATGCTCAATTCTGATTTTTAAATTCGTTTAAAACGGCCGAATTTTAATACCGTAAAACTTGCAATATTTCCCTGTCTCTAATTATTCCCCGCCTCTAATAATTCCCGGGGGCAACGAGATAGTATTAGAAATAATTCCCGACCTCTAATAATTCCCCGGTATATTAATAGATGAATGCACTCATATTCTCAAGCTACTCTTATTAGTTGACTCTTAATCTGGTTGGATGACCACCGAAAGACAAATTTTTTCCAAACAGGAAATATTACGAATTAGTATTTTAGTCTTTAGAATAGAAAATTCTAAAAGTCACATTTTGTGCTGTCTATAGCATTTCAATTTATGGATCAATACTGACAGCATAAAATTTCTAGGTGTTAATAATTCCCGGCATCTAATAACTCCCGGGCCTCTAATAATTCCCGGGTCTGCAGAGTTGCTCACAAATAATTTTCCCGGGAATTATTGGAAGTTTAGCGGTCAATGGCATTTTTCAAAAAGTTAAAGTTGCAATTTTTTAAAATTCAAATTTACCGTTTTGCATTTCTTGAAACGTATTTCATGCTGTTTGTCAAAGAGGGACTTTAATTTTTTAAGCTTTCGATTAGTCCAACATTATTTGTTTGATTAACTTTTTTGAAAACTTTTTTTGGCCAATTTTAATATGAAAATCACCAGTGTGCATAAAAAAATAATTGCGTGGGTGGATATTGCAGAAACTCTAATTGTCTGCAAAAATTGTCCACAAAAAAAATGATTCTTTCCACACGAAGATCCGAAAACGCGCCAGACCTTGTATTTCTGCAATGACGGATTACCTTTACAACTCACATGCCTTGCAGAATTCGTTTTCCCTAAAGAGCACGGAAGATGTTCACGGTCCGAGGTCGCTAAGAGCGAGCATTGCAGCAAAGAAGGTAAAATGACGCTTCTACGCTTAGTCGTCAGTTTTAGTTTCAGTTGCATCGGCGTGTGCTCAAAATACATTATATAATTATTTGAAATGTTTTTTTGGCGGTTCAAGACTTAATTTGATTCACGTGTCCGCCAAATGAAGGCGGTGCGGACAATGGACCCGGGACCATCCGAACATTTGCTACTGACAAGGACTGCCAATCATAGCTGCTCAAATGATTTGCACTCAACTCACTACTCACTGAGTAGCGGAAATATTTCTAGCACTCAACTCGCAACTCGCTGAGTAGAGGAAAAATCTCGAGCACATTTCAAGACAACTAGCGAACTACTCCATTTATATGAAAATTTTAAGGGCTTGTTAATGCCAAAAATTACTTACAGCTGAAAGTAAACCTTTTTCACATTTGCAGCAGTAAGTCATTACTTGCTGCGGCGCAAGTTAAAAAAATTGCGGATTTAAAATCAAAACCGAAATGGAAAAATGGGCGGGATATTGCCAAAGGCATAGCCCTTCGGGCAAAGTTAAATACGGGATACAATTTTGCAAGATCAAGCTCCTCTTCCATCGTTCTTGTTCTGGTATCTGTAGTGGATTCTGTTAACTGTAATAAATGGTTCCAAAAGGGAGAGAGAGAGAAAGTAATAACTTTATTACACTGTTACCTATAATGGTAATTGCCAATATGACACAGTAAAATATCGACAAATTTTCAGTACTAATCGTAAGACATACAACAATTTAGAGTTATTATAATTACAGTGCTCTCGCGATATAGCGTACTTTTTGGGCCGGCCGGTTTTGGTACGTTATGAGGAGGGTACGTTAAATAGAAAGATTACTATGTAGTGCAAG
>JAAXYX010000688.1:0-32591 GCA_036851915.1 Ptenothrix huangshanensis | reverse complement strand
CATGTAAAGGGGATTGAAAATCATGTCATTATAACAAGAATGTCATTATGAAAATGTCACTATGGTCAACGAGCTCCTATGCATTTACATAGACGTTTTGACGGGGACGCATTAGTATGTATGTCACTATAACAAAATTGTCACTATGAACGATGTCACTACGGGAAGATTCCACTGTATGTGTATCATCGGTATAGCTGTCTCGTTACAGTATTAGAAACTAACGGTTGTTGCCATGATACATAATAATAGCATGTTGTATGAAAAGCCAAAGTCAAACAGGGTCTGAGGAGGGCGTAGCAAAATTCAAATGTCTTTTTACTTTCCTTTACTATGCAATGTGTAGATCACAGATTCAATTTCAAATCGTCTAAAGCAGTTCTTACCGAGACTACTTCAGCCGCAGCCTGATCGAAGGGCGGATATCGAGGAGCTACAAAGTCATCCGTGGCTAAAAGCAGACATTTCTTCAAAATCATCCCACGATACCGAATCAGTTTCTGCAATGACCCTAAAAGCCATTCCTTCTGTACAGGATAACAGTTTTTTTCCCATTTCGTCTAAAATACTAGAATTTGACGGCAAAGCAGCACTGAACATTGCAATGCCAAAGGATGTTAAACTATCGTTACCTGATGACTATCGTCATAGTGTGGCCCATCCAGAAACAGATGCCCAATCTGACAATCCCGATACAAGGCAGACGGGTGTTAACAATTCAGGGAAGTCAACTCCTAAGGTTCCAGGGAGTGCACCTGGTACTCCTGGAACAATGACACCGATCCCGGTTCCTAATGTAGTCAAAACGCAAACAGTGCTAAAGGACAAAAAGATTCCACCTGAAAAAAAGAAATGAGATGGAGGCTTTTCGCTTTATCCTTAATACTTTTATCATAATGGGATGGATAATTTCAGTCGCCTTGTCGGTTGTTGGTTGATGATGACCGGGAATATTACTCACCACCCTCAATTAAACCATAGCTTTTAAGTTTAAACAAACTGATCATTTATTTTTTAAACCTTTTCAAACTATTGAATAAAAGTTAAGTATCTACGATGTATCGTAGCTTAATCAACTTATTAAACTCATTAAACTGTGCATCACCATGTATAGTGACTGTGACTGTGATCAATTTATATCCAGTGTCTTTCGGGTCATCTTTGCGAGGTTTTATTTTGACTACCGCAACCTGTGCTATTATAAAGTAAAGTATTCAAGTAAAGTCCTCTTGGATCTGGATGTAACCAAATTATACGCTGTAATATGGCGAATTAACAGCAATACAGTGAGGTCCGAAATAATAGGAAATTGTTTTTTCGATCTCTACTCCTTATCTTTAGCAGTTGAAATTCTAACCGGTGGCTGTTATATGTCTTTTTCAATAAGTTAACACGATATGAAAACAATTTTATAAAATTCCATTGCACAAGAAACACATCCCGAAAAATCGGCATATGTACTGTGGTCCGAAATAATAGGATCCGATCGAACGAATTCGTTTTCGATTATTATGAAAAACTTCTTTACCAATGCAAATATAATGTCATACTTTTACAAAATAACCGGAACATTTTTCTCTACAAAATGGCATACCATAATGCTGCTTAAATGCCTTTGATTAAAAACAATTACCCTAATTAGCAACTCAATCAACTACGTTTAATCCCTAGTTAGGTTAGTTTGTGCTTTGTTCGCAAAATCTTTTGTTCCCCCTTGTCCCTTATTAATTATTAGCTCCTATGAAAACCGAGGTTTATTCGCCCCCAGATAAAACGTCAGTTTAATTCCAGGTTATATATATTTTCGCATAGTGTTAGAACCATCGAGCTTACAGCTAGTGTAATAAATGAAACGTAATAAATAATTAGTTATGTCTTCCATCGCGTCGGAATTTTTTCGAACTCATCAGTGTCTTAAAAAGTTGAGGACGAATGAAACCTGGGGACTAATGTGGTCAGGGTCTCGGGGACGAATGTAGAAGGGACGGGATTTTTTGGGACAAAGCATTTCCGTACCACATCTATTATCCTGTGTCTTAAAAAGTTGAGGACGAATGAAACCTGGGGACTAATGTGGTCAGGGTCTCGGGGACGAATGTAGAAGGGACGGGATTTTTTGGGACAAAGCATTTCCGTACCACATCTATTATACCATACCGGTGAGATTGTCTTGTCTGCTATCCTGCTACCTATAAAAATGTAATTCCCTGGAAGTTTCTTCTTTTATGCTTGAAGACAAATGTATACATTATTATTCTTACTGCTAGAAATATCTGCCCCGTCGCTCGGTGCCGTCTTTACGGTGGTTGCCATTTTTCGTCGTACTGCCTTTTCTGTATACCAGATACAACCAATAAACAACTAACAACAACGACAACATTAACTTTAAAGGTCCCCTTTTCAGCTCCAGCTTGCCTTTATTTCAGCACGATTCATTATACCGCAACTCTTACATTTGATTACTGTTTTCTCGTTTTTTGCCGTCAACACCATTCACAACCAAACGTTTAGTTTTTGTTGAATTTCGTAAATAATTAAGTATAGTTATCTAATTGTATCTATAGAGTGCACGATGAACTTTGATTTACGTTTTGTGTGCGTCTTCAATCCAGCAGCAGGTAACAATGACAATTATGGGATTGGATTACAAAACGGTACCAGCAAACGATATATTACGGTTGACGGGGTGGTAAGTACGTGATTACGTCGAAGACAACAATTATTTCATATTACTTACTTATTTATAGCGAATCATACTATAGTACTTCAAACTTTTCCACATAGCACAAGAGAGCACCTAAGCGTGACAAGGTGCCTTAAATGTGATATTTGATTTTGAAGGAATTAAATCTTGGCATAATTGTAAAGTTTGTGTGTGCAGGCCAAATTCACAACGATCAATTTGTTGAACTAATACTTTGATTTTTATATAATACCTTCGTTGAAATCACGGGGGTGGTCACATTTAGGAAACCATGTCAATATTAGGCGTGTTCCCCATGCATATATAATTACGACTGAAGAACATGCTGATTTCTTAAAATAACCGACATATAAGTGTAATTAATTGCTTTTAATTAAATTCTGGGATTCATATTAGCATTATTCGTAATAACATGACAGTGTTCGTTTATCGTCATTTCCTTGGAGGTAGAAGTTTGTTCTTCGTTCTCGGTTTGCCAGAATCAGACACCATTTATAAATGCTCGAAACTAAATTAATTCTTATCTCCTCCTTGTGGTATATGAAGCACTTAGCAGTAATAGTGTTCTTATTCATAGATAATTAATGATTGATCGAATTATAATACAAATACTACGTACAATGAATATAATTTATATATATCGTCGTTTAAGATGACTAACTCAATACTCTTGTTATTGTTAGGCTTGCTCTACCTGGAAACACTTCTCTTCTGCTCCACCGACGTCGGTCTTCTTCTACTTTAATATTTCTCACTATTCTAATCTTTAGTTGTGTTCTCGAGGTAGAGAAAACCGAAGAAAGTAGAGCAGAGAAGGAAATTGAGGTAGTGAATACCGCACATCGGTAGCCTACTTTTTCGTAACATGGAAAATTTTAGAGGTTGTTAAAAGCTTTACACTTTCAATGACGTTATAGATATATATTTTAATATTTAGTTGACCATTAAATCTTGATATCGATTTTAGACACATGAATTTCGGGGTGTAAATAATATGGTGATAATATATATGGAGGTACATGTATATATTTACACATTTATACAATCACAATTATTATAAATATTTCATAATTAATTCTACACTTTATCATTAATTATCGCCTTAGACTTGGACTTGGACTTAGACTGGACTTGATTCGACTGACCACCTCTTGAAAAAGGGTTGCGAAAGTAAAAATCGACGTAGACGTAAAATTGTTGAATGCATATAATAATACAATCTATATTACGATTAACTGATTATAATATAATAGTTTCATTTGTTTTGTAAAGATTTATTTTTATTGTACTAGATTTTACACAATGTTGTCACTGTATGGCTCGTATTTCATTTCTTTGGTACCGGACATAACCTGGAAAGTTACAAAATTTAGTTTGTTTCTCTTTGTCCAAAGTTTAACAATATAAACAAAAATTATAATAATTGCGTATATAAAAAGAAGCCAATCATTCAAATAATGTAGTGAAGTTGAAGAAAAATGTCAAGTAAAAATGTAAACGTTAGTGAACAGACAACAATGAAGTAAGTAGTATACAAAGAAATGTGCTAACTCCATTCGATAATCCTACGCAAAAAATGAGGAGGAAGAGAGTACTACGTAAAAGTAATTAAAATTATAGGCTATTTAACTAAATTTGTGGCTACTGTACTAGTAAAATAATAATTAACTGACTACTTATAGTTAAAATATATTTGTGGAAAGACTAAAAGACAATGACGTCAACATAAGTAGGGAGATAGATTTAGTTTGTAGATACTGTAATGAAAATGACAATAACATGAGTACCTACATAGAATGAAACAAAATCTACAAAGCTTCAATGTTTATATTTTATAGATCGTTGCATGTATAATGTGATTTACGTGACTCAACTCAACCACTCAACATCATAATGATAATACCTACAGAGAATTATATGAGAGTGAAGCATTTTGTGAAAGTGCATATTTTTCAAGCAACTCAAAAACAGAAGATGAAAATAAAAGTATCAAACTAATCGCTAAAGAAAATAGAATAATAATGAAATAATACAGAGCTACTACAATTTGCGATTGTAATCGATCGATCAATCACAATGATTATTTATAATTACACGAAACGTACTGCTATTTTAGCAAACCGTCCGTAGGACAAATGATTACCTCCTGTAAAAATTCATTGAGACGTGGAATATATTCTTTCGAATGCCACGTGTCATTATGACTTCCTTCGGGAAATCGGTTTAGTCTCTTAGTATTTGAGCAGCACCGCTTGAATAATTCTTCCATGTGTCTGGGTGGGATGAGCTCATCTTTGAGACCAGACAAGAAAAGCGTCGGACACACGATTGAAGTTACTTTACGGTAACTTTCAAACTGAAATCAATAAGGTACAATTATCAATTTAAAACATTTTTCGGTCTAAGATGTTAACTACTTATAAAAAAGCACAAAGTATAAACTGGTTACTCAGTATCTGCTGGAATCTTTACAAGCTATACAACATATGTAAAATCATTGTATAGTAAAAATACGGAGAGATAAATTCTGCTCAATGCTAAAAAGAAATGTTGACATACGCGATTTTTAAAAAAAATTCTGGGAATCCATTGAATAATACCAAAAGGAAACAAAATTTTTGCGAGATCAGGAATAGAGATAAATGTGTTCTCCACTATCAAAGCAGAAATTCGGTCCCTGTAGTCACATCTTGATGCTAAGTCAATAGCTACTCCACCACCTGCGGAATTCATCCGATCACGCATTAAATAATACCACGTTATAATATCAGGACATCATGATGAATTATACTGCTAGCAGTGACGCTAAATTCGATTGCAAAAATGTTGCCAAGTAATGTTTACAATTACCTAAAGACCGGCCAAATAGAATGATTTTCGTCGAGTCTAAGTCTTCTCGGCTGTCAACGAAATCATAGCCAGCTTGAGCATCTTGGTAGAAACCTTCCTCGGAAGGAGTTCCCTAAATAAAATAGATATTTAAATACAATAATTGTATTGGAAGAGTTTTAACCGCAATACATCATTAACCATGCGTAAATAGTCAACTGACTACGTACATAAATAACTAAAAACAAAAACAACAATTGTAGATAGCAGCTCCATTACCAACCACGTTATTCGGCTATAATAATAATTGTAAGAGGTAATAGGTAATTCAGATACAGTAACGGCGATGGCTAGTATCGTTCAAATGTAGTAGGTATCACGAGTAAATTTTCATGCAGTTCATGGACTTAACAATAGAACCCCTAAACAAATTTTAATAGTACCAGTTAATATGGGATTTCTAGCAGTAACTGTGGAATTTACTGTTTGCTCGACACTAGTCCTCGTCATTAAACTATCAGGTGGTAGCGCAACATCTACTTCTCATTATCCCTTACGCACGTGTAATTAAAAGCATGCATTACAAAATCTGAATTATTATTAATCACCTCGGAATGTCCATAGCCCCTGTACTCCAATAAGAGAATATTGCACTTGAGCTTTTTGTACAGTACTTTGGTGTTGTCCAACCTAGTTAAGGCCAAATCATTTAATAATTCAATTTCTGACAAATCTCGTTGCATTACTTCAAACATAGGTATTCTTGATTAGGACGGATACTATAAATTCGTTTTTAACCCTGTGACAATACAAGGTCAAGGAAATACATTTGACATTCGACGGTAATAAATTGAATAATTATACCTGTGTCCAATATTGCCAGCATTTCCATGAAAGAAAATAATAGTGAAACAGTTGCGACTGTTTGGCTGCTTAATTAAGTAAGAGTGAAGCTTAATTCTGTCTTTAGTATGAATCTCGACAGACTCGAATGGAAGAGCGTAGGAATTTGGCGAAGGTATAAATAATCTTGACTCTACTGGTACTTCTGGCTGGTAGAGTAATGTGTCGCATAAATGATATGCTAAACCTGGTAAACCACGCAATAGTACACGTAATTATAACTAATTACATACATATAATAAGGAATACATATAATAGAATATAATACAGGTGATTGTAATTCCATTCTAAAATTAGTATTATAAATCAGTATAACCGCTTACTGAGAATAGCAATGCATCCGACCAAGTAAGGCAGTATGCCTCCATAGAACCATGCCAAGAAAAATATAATGGCAACGAAAGAGGATGCCCATCTCCACAGTTTAAGAATCAGTTTTGCAAATAATTTAACGACAGTCTTTACGAATGCTCTTGAAGGTAATGAGAAGGAAGTGGAAGAAGAGCTTGGTGTCATTCTAGGGGATCGTGATTTATCTACCATGTCGTTCTCGTTATCCTTGCTTTGTACTATCTGCTTCCGCAATCCGCAGTAACAAAAAATATTCATAAATTTTACAATCGCATCAGTCCCAACCTCCTCCAAAATGAATTCTGCTAGTTTTGTAAATTACGCTAAAATCTGATAATAACTACAACCACTACAGTCACAATCGCAACATATAATTATTAGTAGAGTTAAAGAAATAATAATACTAATGTTATTCCTTTCAGGTAATTCTTTCATGTTGTTTTTCAAGCACCAAATAAAATCAGATAGAGAAAATGAAGAGAATAGTAATTATTTTTCGATCAGTAATCTTTAACTGTGCTCACTACAAGAATGTGCAAAAATAGTTAAACAGAGATAGCAGAAAATTAAAAATAAATTGAAATCTTACAATAAGAATTTGTTATGTATGTGCCATCAAAATGAACTGCACTCACTTTTTCCATGTGTAGAGTAAGAGCTCAGGGAGCGGAAAAAAATAACTACAAATATAATTAGAGATTATATAATTTATTGCATGCATATAATTAGTAACAATTACCGATAACAGTTAGTGTCAGCGGTTAGTTAACTCATACGACTGTGAAGCATAGTAGCATAGGTAGAATAGATAATTACATTATACGAAAATAACATTGTACTGCAACAACGGTGTCCACCACTAACAACTAACAGCCATTAATTAATAAGGTTCCCGATTCACATAAAATGCGTAAAACGTGTAATGACATCACAGGCTACGCGTAGTCGTAAAGTATAAATGGTAATTATAAGTTACCTTTATTACGTCCTACACATTTTCCGACTTTACACATCCTATCGGAAAAAGTTTTTGACGCTAATTGCAAACATGTAATTAGTTTTTACTGAAAACTTCTCCACCCGAACCACTGATATTGTAGGTCAAAGTTTTCTCTATAACTACGTGCTTTGCATCCCGATGAGCACTAATATTCACGATTAGGTTAGACAGCGAGGGGGGAGAATTGGAGGATAATTTATATGGATATTTTAGGGGGATTTTAGGGGGGATTATTGGAAGGATTATGGTGATTAATTACAAAATCAAGTTGCAAAAATTACACAAATATTCAAGAAATTGCATAATATTGCATAATTCATAAGTTCCGAACGCAAAACTTTCGGTTTTAAAATCGTCTAAAGTTTCGGTCGCCTTATTGATTAATGTCAACGGAACGTAACTAATTAAAATACTAAGAGCACATAATACCTTAGAGAAACAGTACAACACAGTACAGCAACTAAGGAATTAGTATTTTAATTACTTACACATTTCTTCCAGTCATTTAAAAATTAATTAGGTACAATATTTTTTTCACTGGAAGAATTATGATCTATTGGTCTTGATTCTTGATCCTGAGTGATTACACAAAGCTGGCAAATCGTGACCGTAATCGTAAGCACTGACTACTGTACAGGCTCGCTAATGACAATATTTATAATAATTTAATCAATATCTATACCTACACGTCGAATGTAAAATAATTCAGTCAAAAAATAGTATGAACAAAAGGAAAACTTGTCTGTAAGAGATATTTCTATCTAATTCTGTCTCCTACTTTATTATAAACAGAAACTGTATACATACGTACCAAGTTGCAAGGTGAGAACATCAAACTCCAAAAATATAATAAAACAATACAATAACAATTTGGTACCGAAAAATACCAACATCAAAAACAACTCCAAACTTTGAACTTTTTACATTCAGTAGGTGTTAATTATGAAAAAAGAATAAGATCGTAATGCTGTATATTATTTTTTATTAATCATATTATTGATAAATTACCCGAGCAGCTCTTTACGGAAGTCTTCTTTCTATATCTCAAATAGAGATACAAATCAATCCGCTTAAATCTGCACACTTTTTCCGAACGATGATGACGGAACGATAGATCAATCACGATACACGAAACAGGAAGTACTGAGTATTTAATTACACCAGCATATATTCACCATTGTATTTATATCTAAAAGTGAAGTAATTATTAATCACTGCTGTTTAGAAATATATTCTAAAAATGTAAAATCTAACTGATAATTTTTTCAATTGATATAAAGTTACTAGGAGAGATGCTGACTGCTCGGTAATTATAACGATTAATTATACTGTCCGCTGTAACTATTATCTTATGCATATACGCACATTTCTTATACGACTAAGTATATAACTTGCTTAAAATGTTTACAATTTCACCTTTAATCATAATAAATTTCGGTAATAATTACAATCATGTGAAACTAGCAATGAGATGATTGTTAGAGGGCAAAGAATCACTAAATTTAGTTACAATGCTACTGCCTAAGCCCATTGTACTGTGACCGCAGTCGAATTTAAGTTTGAATCTAAGGCAATCAAATAGAATCTGTATCACATCTTATTTTCTATTTCAAATCTCTGGGTCAATCTAGACTTTTCAAGGTAACGTTGTTCCGTTGAATTGTGATCGTAATTATGGAATAAAATAAATCAAGTGATGATCGAAATCAGATTTCGGATTTACTGGCAAGAATTATTCAAATGTTCAATCGACACGATCCAGCCTACTCGTTTAATTTCACGAATATGTTTAGTTCACCACCGTTGTATGTTCTATTTCCATAGGCTGGTTTATAAAGAGGCAGAAGATCTAGCTCGAATACGTTCAATATAAATATATGATGCTCAAAATATAAAATATGGAATCTAAGATGTGCAATCACGTAAATTTTATTCTCGCGTAAGAACTGACGACCAGGGTCTTAAATACAAGTTTTGTGAGAGAGGATGGAGATGTAAATAAATCTGAGTAGTGTGAGAGCTACTTTGGTGGATTGCATTCGTTTATGCACTAGAACTATAATATTATTATTATTCTAAACTGTAATTTCAAAACATAATGATTGATTTCTAAATTATCTGCAAAACAACTCTTGCTTTTGCTTTCTCTTCTAATTCTCTTGTACATTAAATATATTTTGATTTATCCCGCGTCTCAGCCATATCCTTGAGAAAAAAAAATATTCAGCGGCTAAATTTGAACTTTTCCTTAAAGGAATTTTCTAGAATCATAGAATCTATCAATAACTATAATGCAAAAAAAAATTGGAAAGTATGTACGTAATTTTGGGCTTATTTTAAAAAAAATATAGCAAGTTATTCTCTATTTACATAATGGCCAAATATTTTTGAGAATTATGAATGTGGATATTTAGAATATTTTTTGAAGAGTATTCCACAAAAAATATCGTAAGTATCTAACGGAATGAACTACCTATGCTGCATTGAATTTAAATTAATGGTAGGTACAATTAAAGGCCATAGTAAGTGGCAATTATTTTATGCTCTAACTCAGTTATGATAATATATATGACAGTAATGAGATAATGACAATATAAGTCCATTCGCTAATACAAATACCATACCGTAAGACACTATATTAGTGAGTATAATACAATGTAATTCCAGTAATTATAACAAGGAGAATTTTCTTAAATTGTATAGTATAACAGCTTCGTTACTTTTATTTTATATTTCATATAAAAATGTTAATTTATTTCTTTCGCTTATATTTACTGGAGGCAACAGGCTTAGGCCCACGTTTCTTTGGTCCTTCTTCAGTCGACCTTGGACCTGGTGGTCTGGAATATTGCACCATTAATTAATTTTTTGAAATGTTATTTCTAAAACTGTGTTTGTATGTTACTGTGTTTTTAGCCAATTACCATTGTTGGTAACTAACTTGGTTTACTTTCTCTCTCAACTAATTTCACATTCATATTCAATTTAAATAAAAATGAACAAGTCATGGGTCTCATTAGAAGAAAGACTCACTTATTAAGACGAATTAGTAAAAAGAGTATTTTATGAAAAATTGCATAGGAAACTAATAATTATTTTCAAATTAACTGCGTCCGTACCTCCCAACTCTCCCTCCAGAGTTTCCGTGATGCTTCTGAAGTACTAGATGTTGCTCAACTAGTTCCCCCAACTTACCCTGTTCTGCCAGCATGGAGAGGAAAGTACAAATGAAATCACTGTAGTCGTGCGTTCGTCGACATCCATCAATCTAATCAAAAGAAGGGAAATATAAGGTCATCTTAAAATAATACACCTACTTTCACATGAGTTGAATTGCAAGCTGCAAAAATGAAAGCATTAAGTATTGATGATATCTTGTTCAGCGTACCTTGTACTTTTTTCGTTTTTCGATTTCATCGAAAAGAATGGACTCATATTCGGAAATTTCACTATCTAAATTTTCTACAAGAGCTAAGAGATCACGACGAGCTGGTTCTGACTTTTGTTCGTCGCTGGAGTCTATACATCAAATAAATCTCAATTATAATACTTTTGTTACAACATTCTTTGAATGCGCCGAAAAAATATGAAATTCCCAGAGAAGTGTTATGATTAGTCCTCAGGTATGTACTTATTATTATTATAAATAACTGATGCATACTCACCGAGCTCTTTGAGATAATCAGAATCACTACTTGTCATATCGGACACAAGTTTCTTAATGTCTTTGCTACTTAAATTTGCATAGTCGGAAGAATGAGAAAGGGAGTCGGAGGTTGAGCGTTGATTTTTGGCTTCTACAACGGGGTTGCGGAGTGACTCGAGAACAACATGTCTGAAATTAAAATAATCAGCAATAATACTATTTAAATACTGAACAAATGAATACTGGAAAAATGAGTCTTTCAACATGAGAGCTAGATGTTAAAATAAAGTAATGCATTAAATCACCTATTCGTTTTTAAAAGCTTGACACGTCGAATAAGTGACATAATTTTATCCGGAACAACTGCCATTAAATTAAACCGAATGTCATGATACGGCTCTCCACCAGTAGCAATTCCCAATCGTTCCGTAATTACTCTACGAAATTGCTCTGTCCAGTCTTCTTTTTCATCCCAAGGACCTTTTTCAAAAAACGCACACAAATAAACGGGAATAATATATTTGCATGCGAAACAGTACCAGGTAACTACATGCTTCATACTTAAAATAAATACAGAACTAATAATATTTTTCTTTCTTCTTCTCTACCATGATCTATAGGACAAGGCTTTAGACCATCTAGTTCAAACAGTCGACCGTTTATGGGAACGTAACTGACGAAATGAAATGCTTCTCCAGTAAATCTGCCACTAGACAATCCGGGAATTTTATTTTCATTTTTTGGCTTTGCAGCTGCCGGAGTTGCGTGGGAATTATGTGCCTTTGCTAATTCTGGAGTGTTTCCTATCGCCCATCCCTGGAAATAAAATTCAAACCATACGTTTAATTTTGAGTATAATTATTTGCTATCTCCTGCATAGAGGAAAAGTTGATTCAGCTTGCTGTTAGCGACGTCCTGAGCAGGATATATGTAAAGAAACGCAATTTGAATACCTTATTTTCTGGGTTCATTCCCATTGTATGTTGCTTCAAACGGTTGAGTGTCTTTCCTAAACCTAAATTGGGACAGTTTAGTAAAACGGAGACGAGGGCGTGCGTTGCGCAACTATTTGGAACCATCTACAACAGAATCCATCAAATTTAAAAGACATTAAAAATATAATCTTAGAATTACCGAGGACAAAATAAACTTATTAAATCTTATTAAATACCGAATACTTCCCAATCGTCCAAGTCTAATTAAAAAAATTATTTACCTAAACACCTAAGCACATTTCACAACGTTCATAATAGGATGAGTGGACATCAAAAGATAGAGATAAATCCACGGGACATTCGGTCAAACGTATATAACATTAGAAAACTTAACAATGAGTATGCAAAATAAAGGAAATGTTTTGTGACTGGATAGTCCGCGTTTTTGCGCTTTTGCCTCTGTAACTAATTTAAAAATCTACCTAGGTATTTATTTCCTTCCATATTTATATTTAATAATACAACTCCATACACACACATGTTCAAGGTAACCGACCTGGTCTCCAGCTGAATGCTCCCGTTAACTAACCTGACGGTTACTAAATCTACGGTTGTGATTGTGATTAGTGATGGTTTTAGTTGACATTTCTTTAATTTAAGCGAGGATATTTCTTTAATGTAGTTATTTAGTTGCTCAAATTGTGATAAATAAACTTCCGTTTATGCAATAGCAAGGATCTCTCTAGTTTTCCAGGAGTACTCACATGATTTAGATTGAAGCAATTCAATTCATTGTAAATTGAGATATGAAAATATCAAAAATTGTAATTTTAATCTCATTCTTAATTCTACTAGAAATTCTTTTCGTTATTGTGAATGCCATTGATTACGATCTGCACGATAGTCAACTTTCTTTCTGTTGTGGACAAGGACATAGACTCTTCCATCGATATAACGATATTGCGATTTCAATTACATACTGATGAATTACTGAACACCGTCAGCTGACACCTGTCAGTCAGTCAATCTTTGCATGAATACTTTAAGGCGTAAATTAAAAACTGCGCAGATGATTTTAATTTTTAATTAAATATCAGTATTTGCAACAATATTCAATGCTTTTGATTGAGCATATTTTAATCGTTCTTTTAAGTTGAACATTGATATTTACTGACATCGAAAATTGCTAATTTATTGTTAATGAGTTGTAAGTACCGATTACTGACTATCAATATTTGCAGCAATTGCAGGTAAATATCGATACTTGCATCCATGATCAATATTTTCAGTACACTTTTGATACTTGCATATATGATCAATATGTTCAGTACATTTTCGATACATGCATCGATGATAATTTCAGTTAAATATCGATACTTGCATCGAGATCGATATTTTGAGTTAAGTATCGGTACTTGCATCGTGACAGATATTTTGAGTAAAGTATTGCATTGATGATCACGATTTGCATTTTCTTCTGTTGCACGCCAGTATCTACTTACAGCTCATTACATCGATGATTATTATTTCTAGTTACATCGATTAAAGTTAGTTTAAGTTAAGCTTCGATGGGCGATTCGTTTTAGTTTATCATCGATAACAACTACATATTTACTATCAATTCTTGCACGAGTGAGCCGTTTTTAGTTAATTTTCAATTTTTAATCAATTAATTATTGAGAGGCTGTATAATCAGTAATCGTCATTACTTGCCAAAACATTCATTTTGGAATCGATTGTCATCAGTCATTAATTCTATAAATTGATTACGGTTATCAATGTTATCATTCGAGTTAAAAGGGTATGTAAAAGACGATATTACTGGTCTTCACAGTTTTATCACAACAACTGGAACATTCTTTGAAGTATCGACTTAAGAACACAATTAAAACCACCTACTGGCTTAAAGTGAATCAGGACCATTTATTTCCAACACTTACAGAGCAAAGGAAGCAAGGTTGAAGGTCGTTAACGCGGTTAGCGCACGGTTTGTCGATGAAGTAATAATATATCCAATGAAATCCTTAACTAATATAATTTACTTATGTTCTAGAAACCGTTGAGTCTAACCTGCTGCGCAAAGAATATAGAATTAACAATATTCTCATCGCGAACAAAGGAGTCGCTATCCTCAATAATTTTTCGACGAGATCTTCGTTCTTCAATCCATCGAAATAGAAATATGAATCCATAAACAGAACCTTCGATGGGTTTTTGCAAATCGTAGATTTCTTCCACTTGTACACCCTCTACACCAAAATCTTCAAGAAGTAATGTAAAAAGTCCTGTCGAATCAAAAGCCAAGTCAATTAAGTTTACACTTGAACTTACGTATACATGACACCATTTTTTTTTAATTTTTTGATTGATATAGTGTTTTCCTATGAAAAAATACTAATTATTCACACACCTGGATCACTTTCCAATTCCAGCCAACCTTCAGTCAAATTTTTTATATCTGTTGGCATCCTGGATTCGGATTCGGAGAAACTTACAATTCCAGAATCTTTTCGAATTAAAAAACTGTGTACGATGAACTGCTGAAGAATGTTGGAAGGAAACTCAATGAGGTCTAGTTAGTATAAAAACTTTCTTTTCAATGACTGACAAACAAATACAATAATAAATGGTAAACATAATTATCAATATACCAATTAATACTAAGTTGTGAAACGATGGTATTGTCTCTTCGAGCGAGAACAACTGTATGCATATGATTATGTAGTATGCATGCGTGTGATCGGGGTAGGTGGTAGGTGGTAGGTATATGTAGTTTGTGCAGTACTTGTGTACAATGTGTACGTGGACTTGAAAGGTTATAGTGGAGTGGAAGTGGAGAGTGACTGAGACTGAGAGACTGAGAGTACCTGTCATGTATTTGTAGGCTGGCATTGGCAATGCCAATCCTGCCTATTCCTTTAGTACTTTTAGTTTAGTCCCAGTCTGGTCTAGTGCTCGTGCTTCGCTCCCTAGGCCTAGTGTTGTATAAATACATGCGGATGGGCGTAAAAATTGTATGAAGGAATAGCTGCTGTTCCCAATAATAAAATCTTCATCCTCAATTCCTCATTGTTTAAATAAGTCTTCTGATCCTGGCATTGTCATCTAAACAACAAACATTATTGCCTTGCTGCGGTTGTGGTTCATAAACTGACACTGGTTGACTGTAAACGCAATGACCCGTGCTCAACTAGTCAGTACAGACTCTGGCTCGAATTCCTGGTCCTGGTCTGGATGAAGACAGTTTCACTTCTTTCATCTTTCGCATTGTCGTTATTATTCAAGCGCATCAAATTACTAGTCTATTTCTTGCAGTGTCAAATATCAACAATTAAAAGTTGAAAGTCGGCACAACAACAACAATCTCAAAACACAAGGGGAAAGATCCAGCAGGGGTAATGTATAGAAGAAATCATTAGTTACAGTTTGTAATTGCCATGAAATCATATTACGTTTGGTTGTCATTGTGTGCGGTGTTACGTTTGCGATTAATTTTTTTCTGGCTCATCCTAGTCCTTGGAGTTAAATGTTTAACGTTTGAAGTTAATAGTACGAGAAATGAGGTATGATGTATGATTACGTATTATCATACTTCATACTTTATTTTTGCGGAATTTATTCTTGACTATTTCATATTTTACAGTTAGTTGTTCATTCTTAGTTACTAACTTCCTTTTGATGAATTCAACTTTGAATTCGCATCATTGTTATCTTCACACGTTACTGTTGATTTTTACCAAACTGTCGTCCTTGGTCGTGTTGTCGGTTAAACTTTGAGTTGGAACGTTTGACCTGAAGACCAAGGCAGTACCTCACGCACTTACGCTCAATGTCGTCAGTTTACTTACTTAGTTGACGTTCTAGGTACGATAATGAGGATTATGCCATCATAATAAATAATGACACGCAGCGCCGCACATCTGTTCCCTGAACGATTAGTATTTGGTATTTGTAGTATGTAATTAGTTTCCATCTAGTACTGTATGTAAATCTCTAATTGCTAATTGCTAATTAATCATGTTTATCACCATAGCCTACATTTCTTATCTGCGATAAAAGTGTACTGTTAGCTGTTCGTTACTAAACGCAAGTGACTTCTGTTATTAGTGATTAGGCAAAAGTGATTAATCTATGATTAATCGCACATTACTTATTTTACGTGTTTACCTGTGTCCATTTCTTCTAGATTTCTGTACAAGTTATGTGAGTACTTAGTGTTAATGCGATGGGATGACCCGAGAGAGGTAATTGTAATTAGGTTGTATTATTAGGTGTTATAAATGTATCTGCCAGGGAGTCATTCAGATATTCGAGTAATTATCATAGCGTCACCTACTTTTTGTGGATGTTGTATGTATATATTTGCTGTTATAGTTAACATTTGAAAGAAACGGTAGATGGTTAATAAAGTAAGTTGGGTACGGGAGTCCTATTTTTACGGATGGTTAACTCTTTTGATTTAACTTTGCAGGATACGTTTAGGAGAAATATTATATCTGGCCTCATGGCAGGTAGACCTTTGAAAAGACGGAAGCTATCCGATGGAGCTTCTGATGACGTTTTGGACGATCAGGATGAAGGCGAAGAAGTTGCAAGCGAGGTAGGTATTAATGATTGATGATATTGATATTGATGAGGATATTATTGATTGACAATAATTATCAATAATTATATTTTTATCAGTCAAGGAGAAAATACTTAATAAATTTTAATAACGAAAATAATATAGGAAAAGTATGCGCATATGAAATTATTGACTGTATAATACTATACATAGTTATGTCGTCGTTTGATGATAGAGTGGCAATGAGTTAAAAATGTACGACGATGCGATGCCGAATAATTCAAAATGTGGTCAGGCGGTTGCCAATTTAAGAAACTTTGTGAGTACAACTAGATGCAACGTACCACTAATGGATCCTAGGACGGTGATGAAGCAGGTTTTTACAAATGAGTTGGTAGGTATTGCTGCTGTTACTAATATTGTTAATTTTTGTGATTTGGTTTGAATTTACATCGACATTAATTGGTAAAGAGTGAGGAATTCATTTATGTTACATAGTATGAATTAAACCTAATGCATTACATTTAAAGTATTAAAGATTAATTGTACTTGTATGTAGATTGTATCTCAAATCGTTCAATATTTACCCGTGCGAGACCTGATCAAATTCCGAACCTTATGCACAGTGTGGAATGTAGAGGCTGTGAAAAAAATCAAGTCATCCCACAAAATGCTTCGATTCGAAGCCCACAAGGGAGTTAGTCACCGAGATGACAATAAAAACATGAAAGTAATTGCGGGCCCAAAAATGGATGCATTTGTCAATACGGTGCTAGCAAGTCCTGAAAAAGTGTTTACAAGATTTGCATTTCTCGGAAGTCAGCTAAGTCATCCGATCATCGTCAGATTTCTGGAAAATTATGGATCTGTTATTCAGGAATTGGAGATAGAATGGGATAGAGGAGATCTGGCTTTGATTGGAAATTTCCGGGAATTAATTCTGTTTGCGATTCCCAATCTTCGTATACTTCGCCTGAAAAGTGTACCAGCAACCTGGTCATCGGCTGTAATCTTCCCTAGCTGGCTTCAAAAACATACCACACTCGTTTCGCTGAAAGTAATTGACCTCAAAGTACCCGTGATGAACAGTGACAATTTCCGTGCTTCCTACAAGTTACTCCACAGTCTCTTGGAAATTGCACCGAATGTGGAATCTGTCCCTCGTCTCCAACTCGGAGGTTCGACAGAAGTCCAATCAGGCGTGATTGATACTTTTATAAGTTTGAACAAGCAGAGTGTACTGAAAGGAATTGAATTTGTGACATTTAACTCGACAGTGTATGAAAATATTGCCCACTTGTCTGTGAAAGATATTTGTATTGAAACAATGTATTTCTACATGAGAAATCTCCCCGCTTCACTCAACTTGGCGAGGCAGACTGAAATTATTGAGGCCATTGAGAAAATTATTGAGGATCAAAAGGCCAATCTGAAATTCCTACGTCTGGAAATAACGGCACCTGAAAGACCCTTCATTAATCTTCCAGTCTTACCGAAACTGACTGGGCTGAAAGTTGTCCGTGGTTCAAATTGTCAAGTGGTACCCACAGACATTTCTTATGCACGAAATGTTCCTAAATTAAAAGAGTTAATTATTGTTGGGGGTCGGAAAGGGTTTGGATCCAAATTGTCATCTGTCTTGCCCCTCGCTGATATCTTTTACCCGAATACAAGCGTTGAGAAACTTAGTTTAGTTGGCTGCATTGAATCAGTGTATGCAATTCGTCGGGCAGCATCCATCTTTCCGAATATCAAGAGTTTAAGTCTGACCAAAGTGGTAGAACCGGCATATGCTGCTCTGTGGAGTTCGTGGCCTAATCTTGAAGAATGTAATATCAAGTACGTGTACAACGTTTCTAACGTGGATTCTATTTTTACTGGAATTCCAGTCAAGATTTGTAATGCAATTCAACGGGATCTAAATTGTTTTGAACGAGCATCCGTCTGGTACAGCAACAGTGTTGGTTTCTATCCAAATATTGCTCCCACCGTCACTCGCTGGAAAAGTAAGCTCTTTTAGATTTTAATGAGTCGCTGGTATGTATAGAAATGTATAAAGTTTTTAGTTGGAATTGCAGTGGATATGTTATACAGACATTATCATAATTGTTTTTCTTCAGAGCTTCGGAAGTTGCAAATCAACTATACAAAGCAGATTAACCGACCGAAGGAACTAGAAAACAATCGTTATATCACCGATACAACAGGTTGCATGGCTTTCTCCAAAATGCCAGCGTTAGAAGAACTTGTTGTTGGTTATTGCAAGGTAATGTTTTGAACGTTTTGAGCTTTCTGCGTCTTGTTCTGTTGTTAAAATCAATTAAAAAACCTTTAGCGGTTCTCATTTTCCCATGGTTGTCATTTAAAAAGATTAAAAAATGTGTTATAACGAAAGGATACTGCACGAAGGATTATGAGTGACATGACATAACTTTTATAATGTTTTACGCTTTCGAATGCAACTTCCAATTAAAAATTAATTAAATTCCACTAATACATTTGATAGTAACAAATAATGGTTTAAAGTGTTACATCGTTTTAACGACAAAATGAGTACGGTTACGTATTATGTCAAATTATTGTTTTAAATAAATAGGTAACATTTATTATAACCTTGGAATCTTTAGTACTAGAAAATGAGAACCCTTTGTTTTTTAAGTACAAAGTGTAAAATTTACCCTGGAAAGGGACAAACGGAAGCTGTCTGAGTTTTGATAATACGTATAGGTGTTTAAATATAATGCGTACTTTCTCCTTCAGATCTCAAACTATTGCGTACAAATGCTTGAAAGCAAAATGAACATCGTGAGAATCTCAAGAACATGTGCGGAATTTTCTCATTATGAAGAGGACGATTACGAAAGTGACGAGTAGCTGTAAATGAAGATTTTGATTTCCTGGTTAATTACCCTAGGCACTGATACTAACACATACTGCCGAAACACGAATATGACATAATTACATGGTGTGATCGTGATTATACTAATGGTGATTATGCAGCGTAGTAAGTGTTATGAATGGGTACCTATTGACCGTTTTGATCTGCCTAATCTCGTTTTGTATGTAGTAATTGTTTATGATTTTTGTGTTTTCGTTTAAAATTTGGTATTTGAATTTTAACTGTAGTTATGGTGTTGAAATATGAATGATTTATTATACTGTTAGAAAGAGTATGAATAATGGGAACAAGGTTTGGCTATATTCCACAGAAAAAATTGAAGTAGCTGAAAGACCAAAATACACAAATAATATGTATTTTTCTGTAAGTTAATATTTTTTAAACGGACTGAGCTTAAATAATGCATTGACTGAGTTTGAATGCTAAAAGAAGTGATGGAAAAGAATTGCAAATGAATAACTCCCAGCGTAAAAAAAAGTGAACTAATTTTCAAAGTAATTGAATAATTCGTTTTTCATTATTGGTCGCTATTCTCGCTATTATAAGCGCTGTAGGAATCGATATCTACACTATAGTTGTAAAGGTTGAGTATTATTGTAATTATATTTATAGTTGTTGAAAAATATTGATCCCAGAATCGTTGCTATTTGTTCATTATCTGCAGTCAACTTTTTTTGCATACCTAATTGTTCAAATGAAACTCCATGTAAAGGGATATGTTATAATTAATACTTACAGATGACATAGGGTTGACTGCGGCAATCTAGGAAAGGATTGTTCGTAATTGTGTCCTACTTGCTTATCCTGATGTGCTTGACAAAACATTCGGTAGCAGAATCGCGCTAGTATCACGTCAATAAAAAGTAAATCTAAGAAAATTTAATCATTTGTAAAGGGTGCTATCTGAAACTTGCTATTTACCTTTTTCAAGCAATTCATTACATAATAATTAAATATTTCGACGTAAACAATTAATTAACTTACTACATGCACATAATTGTTGTAAGAGTGAAAAAGTATTTAGGTTTAGCATAGTTTTGAAAAACGGTAAAATTTAATTCACTTACGAGATTTACACTTTTTTGAAAAGTATTTGGTTAAATTGGTAGCATTGTGATTAGTTTGTATCTTTAACTTCAAAGTGTAGTTTAGAAAAATGTCTGTCCACGTTTTTGAATCACTAAGAACTCGTTTTTCAATATTAACAGGTCAGCGTAAGATATTTTTTGATATTTGCGAATAGTTGTAGCTAGCTGAAAAATGGAAATTCAAGTCACTGTTGTTATCACTGTTGCGTAGTCATAAATATAAAAGATTATGTAATGTTATCAATAATAATATGACTATTAATGTAGTAAATATGTATGATTAACTAAAATTTGAAACTAACGGTAAATGATAAACACTTTGAAATAGGAATCCATTGTTCTGTTTTGACTGTCACGTATCCATTGAAATCGCTAATAAAAATATCTACATAAATATTGCTGGAGCAGTGGTGCTTATTGTACATGCATTGTCTATAAACAATAGTAATTAATTAAAACATTACCTTAGTCGGTATTTGTATCTATGATATTCAAAACCCTAGTCTATTATTCATCAGCATCAGTTAAAGCTATATACCATAACTGCAAAGCCTAGGGGAATGTACTCGAGATCATTGAGGATACACGACACATCTTTTACCGAACAATTATCACAACTTGTACCCACTAATATCGAATGAGTTATTTGGCAGCAGAATTTGGTTCAAAAATGATATTCGATTTTATTTCTTGATTTCGTAGTATGATTATAAAATCAATAACAAAATAAGTAATACTACAATTATGAATGGGTGGTGTGATATGCCTACAGCTTTAAATTCTATAAATTAATTAATTATATTTCACAATATAGGAATAAATGACAAATTCAAATGCACGCACTTAACGTCATTTATGTAGGGATACACGCTTAATGAATTCCTCGGAATCAGTTTTGTGTAACATAAGGTGTTTACCATTGAATGTTTTGGTAGGTATGTGCTGTACGCTGTACTTAACTAGCATTTATAGGCATGCAGGTAACAGTCAACAGTTACTCTTACACATATGATCTACAGTAATCAGGAGTTACTCATAATTGATAATAATGATAGCAATATAGTCTCAGCTTTTCACGTAATAAAGTTAATACAAAAGTACTGCTATATAATTTTTTCTTTCTCCTTCACTTTTACATAATTATACTTTTAACAGCGCAAACTTCATAAGCCACTTTTTTTAAAAGATTCAATTCGGGTTAAGAAAAGCTATTTTAAAGGTCGTAATTTATTTCGAAAATTAAGTAATTAATTATCTCTGCATTGCACGACGTGCAAAACAAACATTAGCAACTATAAAAATACTTTTACACCTTCGTACAAAAAACTCTATGCTGTTTCAATGTTTAGACATAAGTTTACTTAGACTACCTACTTATTTTAAGTTTTATTCAACATGTTCAAAATAATAAGATTTGCAATGCAATAAATATTTCAATTTTTTTCAATCACTAAAAATTACTAACAAGGAGACATTTCGAAGTGTAAAAGCGCTACGAATCTTACAATCATCCTGAGTGCATGATTTACATATCCTTTACTCATATGTTACTTATGTGGTAATTATTAGGAGGATTAAATGAATTAATTATAGACGAATAGAAGATACACAGGATGATTTTAAGATTGGACTTCGAAAAGTGTACTAACAATACCCGCAATTTCAACGCATTTTGCTGTTATTGCATTTTAGGATAGGAATTCAATATAAAGGATCAGTTGATGACAAGTTTTTTCAACGAAAAAGGTTTTTCGCATTTTCATGTTTTTTGAAAGTGTAGTTAAATGTTAAATCCCATTTAAAACGTCGCGGCTGACAAAAGGTCAAAGTAAAATTTTTTATGTTGAAAAAACTCAAAAAAGGGGCAGCTAGTTTGTGGTTAGTGCTAGTAGGTAGGGCAGTGTTAACATGTAGACAAAATTTCAAGTTCGTAGCGCTTGTACGCTTTGAAATTTCTCCTTGTAAAAGAAATTTGAGAAGTCAAAACAAAACGACGATGAAAGTTACTTAATAGATGGAGAGGTTACACAACTGGAAAGAAGATGATTCAATACTCCTTCGAATCTTTTCGAGCTCAAGACGATAGGAAAAATAATATTCATGAAATTAAATTAGTTATTTACACATTTCAAAACTAATCATAATTAGTATAATTATGCACTGCACTATGCTTTGAGTACTACTTGAAACTCTACTCATTTAAAAATTTGTATTTCTCGTATAATAACCCATGACTTTTGTCCAGGTCCAATTCGAACCCGAATACATTGAACACTGGTTAAATTTTGACTGGTTTGCGTCTGACTTGCACTAGAAGCAGAATTAGCAGAATTACCTAAATTACGTAAACTATCACTACCAATGCTCAGGTTGTAGTCAATATTCCCATTTTGAAAAGACGAAACTTTCTGGAAATTATCACAAATGGCCACGTTATTGTTTGACGAGATTTTCTGAAATTTCTCACTAATCTCCAAAAAGCCGTCTCGAATAGGATCTTTAATTTTCGACTTGGGTTCCACAATTCCACTGATAATCACGATGCGGGAAATACTTAGAGGAGAAGGAAAGACGACGTCGAATGTGTCATTTGACTTAGCGATTCCCCAAAAGAAACCTGGAGTTGATCGAAATGCGTATTCTGGAATGAAATCATTGTAAACTTTCATTGACGTGATCAAATCAGCGGCTGGATTTCGATTTTTATATTTGCGATTTGCCATGTTGAATGTGTTGTCCGTTAACTTCTGAAGTTTGTTGGGTAAGGTGGACTTGACACCAATGTGCTGAAAGATTGAAGGAATTCTTCTCACGATTAAATTTACTTCGGGCACCTATTCAAGCGAAATGAAACAGTACTTTAGTAATTAAGGACAAAATATTTGAATTAGGCCACCGCCACCATTAGCACTCGAAAGTTCAAACTGTGGTGAATAAACCAGGAATACAAACATGTACCCCCCCCAGAATTTTGGGATGTAAAGTTCCAATACCTATTATTATAGTTTATATGTACACAAACGTTTTTACTCCTGTAAAACTTAAGTTTCATGCACAATTAAGTTTAAACAATTAATGAAAAAGAAATATGTATCGTGCAGCACAAGATATAATCACGAACGACAATATAGTGCTGTTCAAGGGGCAAAACGTGACGTCCTCTGAAAAATTCCCCAACGTTAGGAAAGGAATGTTAAGTGTTGCATCTTGAAAGACCATATAAACAACATATTCATACAACCTACCTAAGTAGGTACATAATATGTTCTGGAAAATATGGTAACCAACTACTTTTGTATTACGTAGTTATTATATAGGTACCTACGTATACATAACTGAGCAAGAGGTTCCGTTTGCTATTTGCTACTGTCACTTTGACCGAGCTACGATAACTGGATTTTCTCTTACAATTCTTTAACAAATTAAATGTTAAGTATTTTAATTTTTAATGATGTATTTACTTGAAGATTAATGAATTCTCTCATGAGCATATCCACGGGCTGTTCCTGATGGAACATGATGAGAAGTTGTGTTAATTTGGGCAGATCTTTAGATCGAAATAAGAGGCCGATGCCTAGGAATCCAGTAAACTGTAGAGCTGTCCAACGTTTCTCTTTCCTTGCAGAGATAAAATCCCTAATGGCTGTGATGTACTGTGTGGAGGCTACTACATCATCTTCCACTACCAAATAGTAATCTGCTAGTGGCTGAGAGTATGTAAATAGAAAAGTAAAATCTATAACTTGCTTGGTTCGCCATAAAACTCTTTCTTTCGAATCATTAAATGTTCGTTTAGTTAAGGCAAAATCCATCGGTGGATAAATTTCATGACTAGATTCAATAACTTGGAAAAATCCTGAATCTAAATATTTCTGATAATGCTTCTGGACAAAAGCCAATTGCTTCGCACTGTAAATTCAAAATCAAATAACAAAAATTAATATAATGCAAAATTTTCAATCCAATTTTAGTAGCCTATACATCTTTAATTAGTTTGGAAGAACGATATATTAATAGTCAAGCACATAATAATTTGCCTTACTTTTTCTCGGAAGTGTCTGCCAAATAAATAACGACAAGCACATCTTTCCTTTCTTCTTCTTCCGATTCTTGAATCAAGGAAGACAGCGTTTTCGCCAAATAATTTTCTTCTCGGAAAACAGTAGCAATTCCTAAAATCAGGAATTTTTTGTCTCCTGTTTTAACCTTTTTTCCAGCTACAAGGGCGTTCTTCGCTTTTTGAACTAATTGCATCTGCCAGGTCGGCATCTTCACGCCACAATTGCTACCACTTCCATTCTCATAATAGGGGAGACCTGAGAATTTATTTCGGACTGTTATTTTTATGCTCTTTTTAGTCACTTTTGAAAATCATACGGATACAATTAGTAAGTACTACAGATCAAAAATTCCATTATTTGAAAGTCTAAAACCAAAATAGAAACATATATTACAAATATAATACATGTGCACAACATACGATTGTCTACTGGAATCAATGATGATGCAAATGGAGCTGGAATATGTTCGGACTCGTTGAAAATCATGGAAGTTCGTGAGATGGGTGTGATGGGAGTGAATAAGTTGATTGTTAGAAGGCCCACCGTGGTTAAAACAGATAGAGCCAGGAGACAAGGTAGTCGACGGGAAGTTACAATAAAATGTTTCATGGTCAACATTTATTATTTTCAAATTTTCAAATGCCAAAGACATCACAAAATTATCCGGGAAAAAGATGCCCTTAACGTCTTCCAACAGACAGCAGTATTTTATGGTGGGAGGTTCTTTGATTTTTATTGCACAACTAAATAACGACAGGCAAAAGCATTCTTCTTGGCCTTTCTCACGATATCTGTAAATTGCAATTACATTATAATAATTATTATTCTTTGTATTTTATCTGCTATGAATTAAAAACTATATTTAGATCTGCTTTAGATCCATGCGTTGTGACGCTATTCGATGCATCCATGTAACGATCTATCCATGGAACATTCAAATAAACGATTTGTGGATCTCATGCTCGTAATAATGTTTGTGAGCTTACTTATTGCATATCTGTCACAGTCTGTCGGCTGCCTACTGTAAAAGTTATAAAAAATGGGCCAGAGACAGACACCGAATGTCAATAGATAATAAATGATGTGCTTATTTATAAGTATGTATTGCAAGGAGACTTTGTGTGATAGGGATGGGGGGAGCGGCTGGATGAAAAAAAAGCTAAAATGAGGTAGCCGTCATCGTCAATAAATAATTTAGAAAATGATCCGTGTCAAGTGCCAGTGCCAGAACCAGTATCGGTGTCGGTGTTGGAGCTGGTGAGGTATCGCTGCTCGTGCAACCGAAAACCGAAAATCGAAACTAGCTCCCATATCTATTATATCCTCTTTCGCCAACATGAATCCATGCGACCTAGGCCCCAACTTCAATTCCCATTCCAATTCCTTTCTTTCAAATACAATGGACTTCTTCCTAAGAGAATTGGAAAGTGAGAGTGACAACGGGAGAAAAATACACATCTACTGCAACTATAACTACAGCTGGAGCTGGGATATAAAACTAGGTACAAGGTAATAAGACATTGGAAGTGCTGGAAAATATCTATAATAACTACGTATAACCATAACCTAGTGTTCTTTCGTTCAATAAGAATCCCTTGTGCCTTGGTTCGATGGTAGGATCATGCATCACCTCTATGAGTATCAGCATTAACTGTTCATGTTGCAAGGTAAACAAATAAAATTTCATATTACATTGCAACAACCGAAGCTGCGTATGTACATACATTGTTTTGTACAGGTACCTAATAATAATATATATACTACTAAATGGGGAACGCAGCCGTAACTACTGCTATTAAATGCAGACATTTCAGTTCGATTCTAGAAACCCATCCAAGTATGACATGGACAGGTACCCATAATACAAAATCAAATTTACAAATCAAATGAATAAGGGACTATTTTAGCACTATATTCACCCGTCCATAGCAATCCATAGCAAAAGCATTTGTGATAATAATAATGAATTTGATGTGTTTAAATAAAAAAGGAATCCCGAAAAAAGGAACACATGTGTATCTGTAAGTACCTAGGTAAGTAAATTAGTACGTAATTGCTTTGTTTTTAGAATTCACATAGCGATGATTACGATCACTGATTTGGAGGAATAGAAAAAAGAACTGCGGAATAATACTGCTATTGTTGTTGTTGAAGGTTCATATAACTTCATATCCTATTTGTATTTAAAAGCTATTTTTAATCTTTCTAATTTATTCTCGTCTCTTATTAAATTTGTCTCTTAAATAGCCTGCATGTACATCCAGCTACTATTATAGTATTCCAACTGAGCCTACAAGAAATTTCATTTAGCGATGCCACGTGGCCGATTTCCTTCGTAGGTACTAAATAATTCATTGAATTCGGTTTCAGCATTTGCGCTTCCCTGTTCCAAGTTACACAGTTCATCACCAAGATTATTATTGCAGATAACTATTACTATCTATTAGTATCTATAAATGTAATAAACTCTCTATAGTCCCTTCAACTTCTAGTAAAACAATGAAAGGGCTTTCAAAGGAGCTGTTTAAATTAAAAATGCGTTACATAATACGTTCTGGATTGAATTTCACTAAAAGGTAAGGGAAAACAAAGACTAGCAAAAATGAGGGGAAGTTATGAAAGTGCCATATATATACTTCCATTTATCCTTTTCCATAGAATGGTCCGACACCGATTCCAGTGTCATAAGGGCAGTAAAAAGTAGAAGTACCGGTATCGCATCGGTTCTTGGGTTATGAAGGGAATGAGTTTAATTCAGACACATTGATACACGATCTACGTATATGATATAAATGCATACATGAAATAAACTTCGTTGGACGATGAAGATGATACACGGCCCGATTACGACTACGACTACGAATCTGCTGGATTTATTGGCTGTTCATGCATTATAATACGCTTTTATGATTTTTCTTCACTTTCTTTGACTTTTTGATACGTTAGTATAAAAAGGTATGAGTATTGCAGTGTAGTTTTACCAAATGGTAGAACACAACTTATTACTTAAGATTGCGACTTTTACGATACAGAAACCGATGCAATGCCATGGTAAAGTATCCAGTATCTAACTATACATAATATATACCAATGTACCTACCGACGTATGAACAATGCCAAACCAAGTCAAGCCTAGTCTAGCCAAAGTCAAATTCGAAAATATGGAAATGTGTGAGTGCATTCCTAAGTCTTCACTTTCACTTTATCGCTTTCTGATACTCCGCTTCGTCAGCCATCCATTTACTTATACATAGAGAAGCTTTCAAGCTGGCGAACATTCGAACATCCGAAAATTCGAAGAACAGCCATTTTGTATACTTATATATTATATATATGTATACTTCTCCTTTTACTATTTCGACCTTCGATGAAGCAAGTAAGTATATTTTCATTCGCAAACTTCTCAAACGCATGTTCTAGTTCCACTTAAAACGTTAAGAAACTCCTTATCGGCTTTGCGTTGCTTTTCCTCCTAGATCTTACCAGATCCAGCATGTCAAAAAGGAAATAAAAAACTGAAAAATGTTTATACTTTGGACTTTGGCTAGGACTAGGGACAGGGAAAGGCAAGTATTTCAAGTATTTATGCAAAGTTACGACAAGTAACTCAAGATTTTGCATACTCGCATCGACATCTACTACATACGCTTATGTATCCTATCGGATTTAGCTTCGGTAGTTCTAGTTCAGTTAGCATTCCATTCGAGACACTTGCATCCTATAAACTCACCACATAGTGTACGTAGCTACTTGAGTGCAATATTCATATGTATTAGGTACTTAGGTCCCTATGCCCTTTATATCCGGATTTCGGAATTCGACTCAAATCCAGCCCAACAGTAAAAATGTGTACGCATATGCATGTATATCACATTTTTGAAACGTAAAGCTTTTGAGTTAGCAAGAAAACTCGGATTTTCATCGGAAAATTGGAAACAGTGTTATAAAATTCTGGTGTAAATATATGTCCATGGATGTCTACAATGCATGTAGAAGCACATAGAATTTTATGATAAATATACATTCATCTTTTAATATAGTCCAATACCAGCGACAACAACTTTGACTGAACTGTCAAATAAAACCTGATTTTCCCCCACATTTTTGCTTCAAAGGGTACGGCAACGACACAGCTGGCAGAATACCCAACTTTGTAAATTCCAAATGCAGGAATGAGGATGACAGCATATTGACACTGGCAGTAAACAAATTTTGAGCATGCATAAGTAAGTTTTGAATTTAAAACAAGCGTTAAATCGGACAGCGGCCGTTTTTGATTTAGGAATTCTTTTTAATTCGATACACTGCGGTATATGGGGCGTGAGTATACGTATAGATATAGGATGAATTTATTTACCGCAATTACCCAAACCGTTGACACAGACTTGACTTGAAATTCAAATTCACTCAGCCATGAATGTTTAATAGTCGTAGGCATTTCAATACTAAAAAGTAAGAAAAACCAACAAAACGTAAACCAGAGCTAGGATAAAGCTATATATTGCTTCAATAAGAAAAAACTTACAACTTCGGGCATTTCAAGAACTTGGTTGGGATTGGGAAATAACTCGGGAAAGGAATTTCAATTCAATTTCAGAATCCGAGCTACAACCTACAGCATAAATTGTGAGATAAGCAACGTCAAACTTGTTTATACGTATACATGTATGCAGCAGTAATTCGGAAACTGGTTATTTCAAATACCAAATTCTGTCGGGTTTTATTCAAATTCAAAGACTATCAAATAAATATTTACTTTCCCCAAGTGCTAAGTTAAAAGCAAAATGAAGAATACTAAAACCTACACAGTGTTTCTGGTACCTGGTAGCCGGCATTCTACTTTCCATGTACTAAGTGAAGAAAATGAATAATAACAAAACCGTATAGGTAATTGTTACACCGCCGAAGATCTCAGACCATAGAGGTAAAGAATTACGTACTTTTTTATTACTTTATATTCCATGTGTATTTGTACTTTCAATCTTAATCCATTGCTGTTTCATTGAACAGTTTTGCTGTTCATTGTTCATTGTTTCTTTGCAAAAAATGAATTTGATCGCAGTTGGAAATTGAAATATTTACGGCATGACAGAAATAATTTGATGGTAATTGTTTTATTCCACTCTACTGTTGCCACTAAAACAAAACGGTTTATAGTTAGGTTGAGAACTAAAGGCTTTTCGGTAAGATTAGTTTATTTAGCATATTTTGCTAATTAAAGATGGCATCATATTGTAAGATCGTAAGTCCAGTCATATTTTCATGCACTGAACCCGGACATAATTAATTTATGGATACTTGTACTCCACTGCAGTCATGAGCTTCATGAAGTTTTTGTTTTCCTAGTATAAATAACTTATGAGTTACTTTGACGAGATGGTTCTCCAGCTCCAGTAGTAGTGCTAATTGTACACATAAAATCTGCAGGTACTCAGTCTATTTTTATTTCGCTTCACATTACATAACATGACAGTGCTAATTTATTTTCCTTTTGAATCCAAACTATTACTCTACCTGCCATTCAATTTTTATTTTTGTCGCGGCACTGTACTAAATCGTTATACACTCCAAGACAAAAACTGTACTCACACGGAGATGTTCAATTTAGTCACTTATTGTTTGTTATATGTTAGACTGGGCCGTAGNCTATTTTTATTTCGCTTCACATTACATAACATGACAGTGCTAATTTATTTTCCTTTTGAATCCAAACTATTACTCTACCTGCCATTCAATTTTTATTTTTGTCGCGGCACTGTACTAAATCGTTATACACTCCAAGACAAAAACTGTACTCACACGGAGATGTTCAATTTAGTCACTTATTGTTTGTTATATGTTAGACTGGGCCGTAGTAGCTGGGGAATGCATGATAATGATGAATTCAGATAAGACTGCTGACTACAGCTGTATAAACTAGTCACAACATCGTACACTGTAAAAACTAAAAAATCCTAAAACATGAGTAAATGCTCCTAAACTGCCAAAAACCGATTCGTATTGATATAATTATGAACACAGCTAGAATACAACTTAAGTGTACTTTAGATTTTCAGATGCTTTTGTACAAAATTTGACATGCATCCTTTAGAACTACGTTCACAAGTATTATATAAAACACAAGTAGGTTTTTGGCGTTTTAGATAGAAAATATTTTGACAGTGTATTATTAATCCTGCTAGAGCAGTTGTAGTTGAGTCGGTTACCTAAATGTAAAATTATCTTCGAAAAATTGCGAGCTGAAGACTTGAGAACAAGTAGAGCTCAAAGTCTTAAGAATATGCCTAGTCCAACGGCCTACAAAAGTCGCAAGACAAGACCCCCGAAACCGAATGCTGGAAGCTGTGCAATAACTATTTTCCTTTCTTTCTTTTTCAACTAGTTACCAGTTACCATGATTTGTCAATGTCTAAGTAGAGCCGGTTCATTCTTATGGATCATTTACCACACCAGACTAGGCCATATCAGCAGTGTAGCGCTGACTGCGAGAGTCAGAGTCAGAATCAGAAGAACCCGAAGTTGAGCACAGTAAAAAGGCAAGGCAAAGAGTAAAAAGACAGAGGAGAGCAAGAGCAAAAGCGAGGGCGAGAGAAATGAGGATGAGGATGGGAGATTACATGAAGATGAAGTAATAAAGGGATAAAAAGATATACAGCACGAGTTGCATGTTGCATGAGCAATAAACATTTTACTTGAATATTTTATTACGAGAAGTTTGTGTTTGTTATACATATGTTTGTTTGTCTGTCTGCCTGTTTCAAGTCTGCTTCTTCCACGCTATTTACAGCAAGAGTTAAACTTTGGCTAATTTGTAATGTCATTCGTTACACATTTTACAAGGTTCGTTAAACACACAAATTGAAGACTCACAGCCTCGACGAATGTGAGACTAAAACACTGCTGATTTGATAGTATTTTATATAAAGGTACATACTTTGAATTCGATTACTTCCACTACTATTATAGTTTCCATTCAGAATTTCCCCCACAAAAGAGTATGAGTTCGTTTACAAACACGGTACAAACAATGCCGTGTGCTGTCTCCGGTATAACAAATTCTTAACAACGAGTAACATTTAAATCAACTGGTGATTGGAAAAATAAACAGCAATTTACAAGCACAATACATGTATAACTCAACGCATAACACGATAGGTATTTCCAGTTTGTTACTGTCCTTGAGGAGGAAAAGCATGCAAAATTCGCTTTATATCTTTCATAACATGGGAAACATGCTTTGAAATGAAGTTAATTCATCGTTCATCGTAATTCTGTATAGCTTAAATATAGGAACTAATCGTAAGCCTAGGGATCAAAGTAGAGGTAATCACGACAATTTAAAATTTTCTTATGGACATATCGAGTAAAAGAGCTAATGCAGTATACGTATACTCGTTTAGAATTATTAGGTGTACACCATACGATACTCTTCGCTTTTTCTCTTCGCATTTTGCATTATTTTCCACACAAACGGATTTGAGAATCTCAAACATTCACCAACCCGTTTCTATGGGAAATAGTGCAAAATGCGAAGAGAAGAGAATGCGACGAGCGTCGTATGGTGTATGCGTACACCTATTAATTATCATAAAAGTATTATGGGACAAAGTA
>JAAXYX010000687.1:0-32698 GCA_036851915.1 Ptenothrix huangshanensis | reverse complement strand
GCGTTCCTTTCACAGACAGTCAAGTTTCATGTAAATCATCAAAGCGGGAAAACTCCGTGTGTGAAGGAACCACCTGCAAAGTCCTACCATTTACCTTACCTTTTACCATACCACACTACATACTAGACAACTTTTAACTCTCGTGCGGCTTAGAAGTAGAAGATACCTGCCTTATGTACATACATATGATACATACGAGCCAAAATTAATATACGAATTTCAAGACATGTCAAGAGACACCAAGTAAACGAAAGATGAGTCCCTGAAAACGAGAAGATTGCGGGGAAGATGAAAGAGCCAAGTACACAAGAATAAAAGGAAAAAAAGTGAAAATAAAACGTTCAGCTTAGTTGGACCTCATAGAAAGACGGGTTGCGGGACCAAGTCTTGAAAATTGAAATTGAAACGATGAGGCTTAGTGATTGAAAGACGGATTTTCGTGGAAAATCCGGAATTCTTAAGTCGTTTCGTTTTGGTCTACTTTCGAATGGAATGGAATGGAAAGAAATGGTAATTGGAACCGCAACTGGTACGAGAGTAAGCCGACGATGAATAGCCAGGAATTGTAAAAGGAACGAGACGTGCAGGAGTTGTGGATGTAGGTAATTATACTCTTATACATACACATGTAGACATCTACCATAGCTCCAGATGTCACTCACCGAACCAACTTTAACTTATTTCATCTCTCCTCCTTCAAATTTATAATGATGGACGATAGGAAAGCAAGTAGTTCAAGACAAAAAAGTCCGAGGATACCACGGCAACAAATGCCGTAGGCACATCAAACTAAAACTTTTAACCGCAATTTGCTTCCGTGGGACTTAAGACTTAGCAGAGGGATTGAATGCCAAGAAGGAATCTACAAGGAGCTAAAGGTGCACGATTAAACTTCCAATACCAACTCCAACTCGAATAGACAGTGCGTCGTGTGGTGTGTGCGTTCCAACTTCCAAGTTTCCTCTTTCAAAGGATGCTAATTCTGCAGATTCTCCATTTCCACTCCATGCTCTCGTGTGGGACAAAAGTATCACTACCAATTGGCCTTATGAGGAAGCGCATTTCCATCGTAATTTAGCATATTAGAATTGACGACGTGACATTTTTTCTGATAGAGTATGTCGAACAACTTTGGAATTAAATTAAAACTTGCATTCAACGACGCCTTGTAATGTAATCACAATCACCAATTTAAAAGCAAACTGATCACATTATAAAAAACAACCTAAAGGGGCAAACCCTTAATGAGTTTTAAAATTACAAATGCCAATGTTGCTGACTTTAGTTTTATTCAAGTTGAAAAGTAGTTTTCGTTTAAAAATCACACCATTGGAACATATTTTACTGAGAAAATCAGTGGGGGAAATAATTTGACGTATTTTCCGTTTTTTGATTTAAAAATCAAATGGAATTTTTCATACTAAACTATCTAATGATTTTCAACATTAATTTTTGTTTTAAAAAAGCTAATTTTAAATAATTGATCAATTAAAAATGATGATTCAAGATTAATGGAATTCTAAACGCGTTGACACGCTCTTTGAGAAAAATGTATGCCACCTTAATCCTGAATTAAGGTTAAATATGCTCCCTCGTTGGGTGCAGGAAGAGTAATTTACATCTGCGTGAATTTGAAAGGTGGAGGAAGTGGAGAAGACCAAGTTGAGTGGAGAAAGCGAGGAGAAAAAAGAAAAAGGAAAGGAGCAGATCAATCAAAGGAAGGCAAAGCAAGAAAACCCATCTGCTTGCTTTCACTTGCCAGTTCCTTTACAACTATAACTATACACACATAGGTACATATATTAGTAGATATAAGTACAATTATAGTGTTTATAATACATACAGCGTCCTACATACATATGACCATGTATGTATATACAAGCATGTAACCCAACAAGAGGGAGGGATTGCGATTGACGTCGGCCCTAGACAGTGGAAAGTGTTCTACAGCACATCAAAGCAATGAGTCGACCCCGACCCAGAAAAACTTCACACGCAACCGGAAGTATCATCTTATGTATCAACTGTGGCTTTCACTTCCTCCATGCTACCCTCCCTTCTCCCTCCCCTCGCTCCATGCTAAATGCTTCCAACCCGAATACAAATTCATCAGAGAAATTCATTCATTGGATAGGATAGTCACCAGCAACATTTAATACCTAGTACTACACATACACAGTCCCCCTACCCATACATTTCCTTCGAAACTAAATCAAAAGCTAAATAAATGAAAGAAATCAAAAATCCCAATTTTAAAACGCAAATTCTTTCCGTTCGAAAGAATTTGGGTTTTAAAGATTGCGAGCAGGCACCCCTCTGCTTTGACTTTGAATGACGAAGGTGGTGACAGGTGCGGTAAAATCAGCGGGTGATTCTGATTCCCCATCTTGGATCTTTGGTATTGCAAATTGAGCGTTAAATGTGTTTTACAAATGCTCCTCTTGTTCTATGTTCCTCTCGACTGAGTGGACGTGAATGAGACCATTAAGCGACTAAATCAAAGGAAAATCAATAAAGAGTGATGAATGTAGTATTTATATTTGTACAGGAACACAGTCCATTAAAGATCGCATTAAAATTCCCTCTTGGTCTACCCAATACTTAGAGTGTCAGTAAGCTAATCCTCGGGTTCTTTATTGCCCCCATTCTCAATCTGCATATGACAGAGTAAGTACTTGCGCTCATTTTTGAAATGCCAGGAAGATGAAGCTCTGGGAAGGGGAAAGGCAAGAGGACGTAGGACGGACGCTGGTCATAAATCAAGTGGGAAGTAATAAATAACGGTGGATTAACAAGATTAACATGCTTTGGAACATTAAGACCGTGGGGAATAGCGGGATTGGAGGACAGGAATGAAAGATGAAGGAAAGGACAAGGACTATGAAAGAGGTGAATGGGCGATGGGGAAGTGGGAAACGGTAACGGTAACGGTAACGGTAGACATACAGATAAGCGGTCCATTGCTTCTGCAATTAGATTGAAATGACAAAATACTGATGTGTGAGCAAATTGGAGGACAAGGAGAAAAAAGAAATAAAATAAAGATGCGATATGCGATGTCGTGCCCTCCCCTTTCCTTGTGCCCACTTGTAAAAGAGACTAAAACGTAAGAGACATAAAGACTTACCCGAATGTACGCCAATTCGAAGTTTGACAGTTTCATTAGGCCGATGTCGGATACGGAAATTGGTGACAGTCTTCAACAGCTGTAGTGCCATTCGGGCCATTTCGTGGGCGTGAAAGTTACCCTCACGAACCACTGGAAGCCCACTTGCCTGATTTAAAAATAAAATCCAAGTATGCTTTCACACCACATCTTAACATCCACATCCTTTCCACAGTTTCCACAATTTCCACAATTTCTACACTTTCAACTTTCAACACTTTCGACTTAAACAGATGCAGCACAAAAGCGGTACACGCCGACCAGGAACAGGAACATGTCTTTTCTATAATCCTCGGTTCCTTTGCGCCACCGAAACTTGTGAAATCAGCAACGCATACCCTACCCTTTTCTCTTTCCTCTTTCAGCTGTCACCAAAAGCCGCGCTAACAATCTTCACCAATCCAAATTTCCATAGGCTAAAGTGCTCAAGCACAGCATTATAATTTACAACTAGAAATATACATGTGTGTGTGTTTATGGAAATTCGAAATCGCCCTGGTTTGGTCCAAAGAAAGTAATCATGTAACACTTTTCGTGAAGACGACACAGGAATAATTGACAAAGGTAAAGGTTCCTTTCATCCTATTCAATCCTATCATATCCTATCCTAATACAAAACTACTGAACTCACTTCACAGGAAAAGCTCAGCCCTGTGTTTTCAACACAATAGAACAGGCATAGGTAGGTTTTAAGTAGACAAGACAGGACAAGGAAGGAAATCAAAGTGGGGAATAAAAGCATAAACATATGTACTTACCACCATGTAGGCATCTCCGATTGTTTCCACTTTGTACACATCAAAGTTTTCGATGACAGAATCAAAGCAAGTGTACAGATCGTTGAGGAACTCCACAACCTGCAATTCCATCCACAAATTCAATCATCAGCACAAACAACAAGGACAAACAGATTTATGCCGGGATGGAGACGGACATAATAAAATCCCCGAGAGTAGGGAAATAATAATACATATGCATGTGAGAACTGCATGCGAGGATGTGTCAGAAAAACGTGCATCACCTCAAGTGCAGACGATTGAGCAGACATAGAAGTGAATCCGACGATATCGGAGAAGTAAATGGACACGCAGTCATAGTTTTGAGCTGGAACTCGAAGACCTTCTTTCAATTCTTCTGCAACTGAAGCCGGGATCAATTCGTACAGTAGACTGTCTGCAAGTTAGTTCAATCGAACAAGACAAAGCATTAGGCACATCATAAACCCATAAACCTACGGCATATTCACAAAATTCCACCATTCGTCCCACCTACATATGCACAAACTTCAACTCCATGGAAATTCCCAAAAACAATTCATACCACGCGTATGTACCTCTCTCCAAGCATAGCATAGCATAGCCACAGCAGAGCACAACACAAACACAAACACAATCCTCGATTCAATTCAATTCAATTCAATTCAATCCGATCCGATCCGATCTGATCCAATGTTAAACCAAACCACCCACTCCTAAGCCAAGCAAGCATCTGGAGTTGGAGCTGGAACTGGAGCTGGAACTGGAGCTGGAAGTGGAAATCAATGGAGAACACTTTTCAGTGTTCTTTGGATAAGTTTAAAGTTATGATTGTGCACACATGCTTTGTCATTAAATCTCCCTCTACTTCCTTTCACTCCAATCTGTTCCTTCCATCAGCTCACAAATATTGTGTCACACAATCCATCGAGTTTCTATTATCTCCATCAATCACACTCGTTAGAACACAAATTACCATAGAAATAGGATTTCCACGGCATTCTCCAAAGAAACTATAACTATATCAAAATGATATTATAGTCATAGTAGCGACCGCGACAAACAAGTGATAGCGAGTTTATGTAAAGTAAACTTGTCATCTCTATGCTAATTTTTACCCTCATTTCCTAACACGAAACTTATCAGTCCATTTACAACTGATCAGTAGTCTTTAGTGTGGAAAGTAGAACTGGTAGTACGAACTTTAACTCCATCGAGTATCTGTACAAGGGAAATCTGTCACAAATAAATGTAGGCAAATGTCCTTTCTTCATCCGTATATATTTATACATACATACATACATATGAACAAACGAACAATAAGCCAAATGTAACTACTATGCTATGCTATGCAGGTACTCCGTGTGGAAAACGATGAGAAATACGGTTCAGAATTAGGTACCTTTGCACGATGAGAAGGAAGGAAAGGTGGTCAGGGGATTGTACTGTATGAGTGAGGACAAAGATAAACTTGCTATTGGATTCACATACATACATCTGCACAGGTGTACTTCAAAGACCTCGCAATCCTATTAGGTACACATAATTATACTAAGTACACAACACACTGTCCGTTTTACGCAGGCCAACTTACTACTTACCCCCTAACTACTCAACCCGGACTCAGTAACCTGCCAATAAGATACGAATTATAAGGCAATCCAATGAAATTCTATACGGAAGCTTGTACAGCAGCCCTTAGGCCATACCATGGTACCGATGGCCACAAAACAAAAAGACAACGGAACGAGTATTCATCATTTTGCAAGTCCACACGTGGGGTCAAATCTATCGGATACCTAAATAAGCTACATGCATAATGACCGTAGGATACCTAAAGCACCGGAACGACCCACTCAAGCACTCCACTCTTCTCCTTCCTTTCTCCATCACTTTGTTATCATTTATTTTCCACACTAATGCGGCACACTTGGAACAAAATCATTTGGAAGAGGAAACCAGCTAATTCGTCCCTACACTTTCCTCCCATTTGACTTTTAACTTTCTACGTCACACACACTCACACTCACACTCCCATATAAAAAGTAAGTAAGATGAAGTACACGCTCTAAATGTGGTAGTGAATCAAGGAGGGAAGTAAAGAGGAAAAGAGAATGAAACTAATGGAAGTGAGTCCGATGAGGAAATAATGGAGATGGAGAAGAAAGTGAAAAAAGATGCAAGATTGCATCAAGTACGGAGAGGAATGAAAAGAGATAAGACTGTCAAAGGAAAGAAAACCAGCAAAAGTTCCGCATCCGTCTTTTCATGATAATTCCCAAAATCCAATGGATTCCTCAGTTAGGTAGTCTTTTCTTTCCTCGTTTCCACGCTATCATTCATTCACAGTTCACAGTCACAGTGGCCGCAGCTGCTGGCAAATCACATGCTTCAGGTTACTCAAAAGCCAAGGCCAAACCACAACAAATACTTGAAATTCTCAAAATTCACTGTATTCTCGAAATAATGAATACGCGCAAAATGCTGAACATCCTGAAAATGCTGAAAATTAAGGATGCAATTGCGATTGCGATTGCGATTGCGATTACGATTACGATTGCGATTGGCCGAGGGTCATCAAACCTACTGAAAGCTAGAACCAGAACTGAGATACGTGAGTGGAGAGAGCAGGAATGTTCTGCCGTGCCTGCCACTAACTATCTGTACTTCTCCCCCATCAATCTTATCAAGCTATAAATATCTGTAACGAACTAAACTAACGTAAGGTGCTAGTAGTACAGATGGGCTGTAGCTACATGTATGTACATAATTATATGCTGAGGAAGAGTGGATACAAGTGTGAGATATAAGTAATGGGTAATTGCGGGATAAGTTTCCTCCTTGTGCTTACGTAGGTAGGTACGTACATTACATGAGAATGCGAAGGGGAATCAGCGTTCTTTCCACCAGACATAATAACCATACCATGATAGATACAGAAAGAGGATAAAATCGCAATGAAATTATCGAGATGGACTAAACCTGTTTTTCTCTTCTCCTCGCTCAGTTGTTTGGTTCGGTCGTCCACCAGAATTTCCAGATTATTGGCATACTTCTCCATTAGGCCGATCATTATGTCGAATATGTTAGACCTCCTGCAAATACAAAATACAATCCGACCATAAATGCTCAATCCACTCAATTCCGCACACTTTCTCCCTTTCCCTTTCCATTTCCATTTCCATTTCCATCCTCCACGCTCCTTCACTTGTCCCTTTCCTTTCAACTGTCTGCGTGAGTGTCACTTCACAATTCCACACAGTCATAGTAATCCCGACACCAACGTACACCAACGCTCATCCACATCCTTCGTCCCATTTACTCTCACACTCAATACTGTCCTGTCAACTAAAGCCAAGCACATTTTCAACCTAAGCCTCCACTCTCTCTCTCTGTATGTATGTGCACTTGTTCAATTACTTCCCTCTTATCCCATCCCATCGCTGTGATGTGTTGTGTTGTGTTGTGATGTGATGTGATGTGATGTGATGTGATGGAAGGATATAGACACTATCAAAGTGTGTAAGTATGCAGTTAGTAGTGCATCTTGCAACCGTGCATTTCTTCTATTTCGGACATCTTCCTACGCACCACACCACCTAATCTAATCCACATCCAAATCCAAATCCGAATCCAAACCAGTCCATGGCATACTAGAAAACACTACCACCAACACCAACACCAACAGCAGCAGCAACAGCAATACCAATACCAATGACAACCTACAAAACTAAATGCACATCACACACAACCAGAACCAGAACAGACCATACTCGGAATCCAGAATTAGAATTAGACTTAGAGTTGGAATCGAACTGGGTAAGCACTACTGGATGACAGAGCTCAAGTAACTGGAGCAACGAACATTGACACTGATAATCACATCGATATGCTCCCATTACGTTGGCGATTGTAAGAGTGCTTTTATTTTATGATTCTTACACATCCATGTCAACACACAATAATGGCACGATTCTCATACTGGTATTGGTATTGGTGTTGGTATTGGTATTGGTACGACAAGGGAGACAGGCAGGACATGACTCTTTCAGCACACCACCACCACCAACAACAACAACAACAACGACAACGACAACCACAGGACCAGGACAACAACCGCAGTGACAGGACAAGACACAATGCCTATATTGAATTAAAGCAAATCAACGAGACAAAATCCTTTCAGCCACTCCGTCCAACTCCGCTAAAATTATTACTTGATTATTCTTCATATCCTACCAAACCACCGCACAATTGCCTTGTCCACACAACTATGCTATATTATGCTATGTATTTATGTTTAGCTACTGGGCAAATAAAAAAATAAAAAGGAATAAAAATGTCTCACACACTACATACACAAGTATACTCAAGAGCTCTTGGTCTAGAGCAACAGCAGAGAAAATGCAAGTGCATGAACCCACTTAATATCTTATGAAGTTGCACATTTCGCGAGGCAGTGCACAGAGGAACTACATATGTACACGAGGGAATTTTCGAGAGCAATATTGTACTTGGTACTTGGAGGCAAGAAAAAATAGAAAGATGAAATGAATGCAAAACACAAATAAAAGGTTCTGGGCTGACAAGTGATGACTGGAAGAGTGAAGAGAGCAAGAAAATCTACTCAGGGCAACAATAGTACAAATAGCAATAGCAATAGCCAAAGCAACATCATCATCGGAAGACGATAAATTGAGCAGCAGAGTGACAGACAGGCATGAGCATCAACTTATCGTTAGTACACAGATATACATAGATATAGGCACACTGGAAAAACTAAGGAATCTCAGAGGAAAAAATGGACCTAAAATCCTACCTTGGTTAATAATTTACTGTACTATACAGATAAACACTAGTCGAAATTCGAGGTTTTGGATGAACCAGTTTTGACAGTGTAGATGGCTGTCTCATATATCAGAATTTCAGCATTTATTTGTTGTGTCACTGTTTCGTGTATTTCTCAGCTTTGTACTTATATTAAGCATCCTGAGCTCGAAAGTGCGACACAAGGACAGATGAAAGTCTGTGCCGAAAGCCACGGCTCTCCAATAACTTTCCGTCTCAACTGAACAGCTCTCAAACCATTCTCTTGGTTCTGCGTTGACGTTTGCTTGTGAATAATTGTGACACACGACCTGTCACCTTCCTCGCAAACCATCCAGTCTCCAGCCTTCCTTCCTTCCTTCCTCCTACGTGAAGGTGAAGAAGACGAAGGACCCACTGGAGAAATGATGCTTGACGACATTTTCCTAATCTCATTCATAAACAGGGATTCAGGGGGAAAATGATGAAAAAAGGCAGTTTATTTGCGTGACAAAATGGAAAGTGAAAGTAAGTGGAGCGGATGGAATTGGAATGGAATTTTTGGCCAAATGTTGTTCCACTCTTTAACTGTTTTCTTACCATTTATTTATTGGCCTCTCATGATATGGTTGTTGGAATACAAGGAGTTAAGTACTTGCCAACAAAATGGGGTCTATCTTGTGCTTGTGCTTGTGCCTGTGTCTCGTGCTCATATTTGTTTCTTGTTTCCTCAGGAAATGACAATATGCAGAGGAGAGGAGAGCACAGTGGAGCACAGGCACTCAGGGAGAACAAATACCAAATACAAAGTATATTTACTGCTCTCTTTTCCCACCCGAGACTTTACACAGTACCTACGTATACCTACTCCTTTACCAGTACAAATACGCATCTCACTACTGGATTTTACTCTGTGCCCACATCTTATGGAGGACTTTGCTGGTGGATCTTTGCTTGTGCTACGCACTCATTTCCTCAAAAAAAAGCGTTATACTGTACTACGCTTACGCTTACAGGGGAAAGAGAGTGAGGGAGCGTGTAAGTAGCTACTAATAAAGCCAAGAATATTAGCAAGTTTACGTTGCCATAACCTACAAAGAATCCTTTGCGGATTATATGTAAGTACATCCCCGTCCCTACATCATCATCTTCTTTCTTCCCATTGAATATTTGTACCCGGACTACTATCACAGATAAAAGCGTTTTTAACAAATCCGCGCGGGAAATAAAATTAATGAAGGCACACGTCACGAAGTCAGGGAGCGCAAGGACAGAGGCAGAGACAGAGACAGAGACAGAGACAGAGCTGTAAAAAGTAGATGAGAGCTGGATTGGGGAACAGAGTGGATTCTACAAAGTAAACACGGGGCATTCCAGATGGCTTGAGAATACATAATTAATTATATGACTGACAATGCGTTCAAGAGCAAGTCTTCGGAATCGGATCGAGCCGTCCTCATTGTTACTTCGTTACATCCATTTTAATTAAGTTTAATTAAGTCAGCCATCACACACGTCTATATAAACACTAATAAGCTCATAAGGAACACGATATTACGATTATCTTTAATTCCATCTCATACGGCACGGCTAACGGAACACTCGTTAAATGATTGATTAATTAGAAACAGCTACTTCAATCTAAATCCGCCAAGCAAATCTGACTTTGGAAAAAATTGAACAAGAGATTAATGGTGTTCGCTCGAGCACTATTCACAACCAGGAGCAACTTTCTGTCGCTGGTTGCATTTTATCTGCAGTCATCTCTCATCCCTTCCCTTATCTTTCATTTCATCATCGAGTGGTGATTGTTACCTCCAAGAGCACTGCACTCGAGGAGGAACATCTCCACATTCAAATCCCAAATGAGCAGAACATCAAATTAATCCTGGTCCTGTACTTTACTTTTCTACGAGTCGGGTCCGTAGTAGTAGTAGTAGTAGTAGTAGTAGTAGGTAATTAATAAAGTATGAGGAATTTCTCCGAGTTCTAAGAACAAGTCCTAAGGAGAGGTGGGGATTTTGGATTGGAGGAGCCGATTCTCAACTTAGAGTAAACATCTTACATTTAGTCGGAAAATGCTTTGTTCTATTTCTGCAGTCCCAAATTTTTCTCCTCTATCCCTTCCTTCCTTTCATGTCTTTCATGGAGATACTTATGCCCCCTAAACCCTTCCTAGACTTCTCACGAGGATCACACAGAAAATCCTCGATACAGTAGAACCACGACCACGACATTCTTGCTTTTTTTAATTACAGTATTATAATTTCACAGGTATTTTGAATATCCCAGGAAACAAGAAATGATGAAAAGGGAGGATTAGCTTGAAAACCGCGTAGTCTCATATATGAGAGTTTCAAGTCTGGAGAAGAGGATTAAAAGGGTTGGTTGAAAAACATTAGAAATCCATTTGGAAGAGAAGGTAGGTGGTGTGTGAAGTTGGGTACCTGAAAATGACATTAATTAGGTGGCAACTGTGACTGCCTGACAATCTGCCACGGCCATGAGCCCATGAGCGGAGAGCATTTATATGTCTTTGAGTCTGAATCGGGAATGCAGACATGTTAACCCAAGCTCTCCCCACTCCATAAATATGATATGCATGGACAATCCGGCATAGCTCAACTCACACAACTAATCAGACACTCAACAAAAGTCCTTTGTGGAAAGATCAAGGAAGCAGGAGTAGAAAGAAATGTGACAAATAATACTCTTTTGTGAAACAACATTCTGGCCCGACTCATCTACACATGTTTTGTCTCTTCCGGGCCGGATGGAATGTCACGAGTACGAGTAAGAAGAGCGAAGCGGCAGGAAGAGCGAGGAGATAGTTTATTGAATTATACACATGTACATCTAACAAGCTTCAATGTTATGTGCTCGTGGAAAGTAATTAAACAAGCAGAATGACAAAAGAATAGAGACAAGAGGGCCGAAGGGAAAAGGAGAGTTGGAGTTGGAGTTGGAACGGGTAATGGAAGTCAAAGCGAAAGCTAAGGAGAAGCGAAATAATCAAGTGGAGGATGGAATGCAATGTATGGATCGGGTGGAGGTTGAAGGTACGCAGAGGATGCGGGAGATAATAAAGGAGCAGAGTCCAACCCGATCAAGACAAAGTGTTCAAAGAGCAGCTTGTAAGGCGAAAGAGGAAGCGGAAGGAAATGCTTGAGCGGGACTTGGGATCGTATTTAGATAAGTACCGGGAGTGTTCATGTGTCGGGTCGGAGGAGAAGGAATAGACTGATGATGAGTAAATTTGGATTGAAAATGAACGTACATGCCCTTGTGAAGTGGCCGAAGTCGGAGTCGGACGGATTTGATATCAGGACGCTGATCTGGGTCAAAGCTGAGGCAGTCTTTGAGACAGTCGAATACTGTTGAAGGGATTACGGGTCCAGTCATCCCATTACTTGATGCAGTTTGTACCGGTGGCTCCGAGTAAAGAATGGGCAAAATTTGAGGCCAAAAGGAAATTCCTTGACGAGTTATTTCCGCTCGAATTTCCCTCTCATCTTTTATCCCAAGGAATGTAGCCAGCGACTCACGCCTCAGTAACTCCCAAAGAATGACCCCCAGAGAGTACATGTCACCTTTCCGATGATTCTCGATTGCAAGACTCCGATTCTGTGTAATCTAAAAATATAATTTGGCACGCCCACAATTTACAATCAACCCATTAACCACCGCCTAAACTACTCTCACATCAACTAAAACAATATCCATTCCCATTATGTATTTCAATTCTAATTTCGAATTCCAATCATTTCCAATGTGGCAATGGAACAGCTGTTCTCTTGGACCAACGTGGTCATGTTATGTACTTCTTCCCCGTCAAAAATCCATATGGAAAGTACATACATAATTATAAGAGAAGTGGAGACAGTGAAAACCTTGGTCCAATTTTCAGCCAACATGCACACGATCGAATTATAGAATTATTGAATTATTGAAAGATGAAATTATAGACTGAATAAAGTAATGATTAGTGTTAGTGTACAGGGTGTAAAGGGTTCTGGGAATGACGGCTATTGTGAGGAAAGGAAATGTAGGAGCGGGAAAAGGAATTCGCTTATTTAAAACAGTCGGAAGAAAGGACGGAGAGGAAAGTTGTATGGTGGAAGTGAAGGATAAAAAGTGCACAATATGAAATTAATTGAATTACTTTAGAAATGTCGGAAAACTCTGGTGGTAAGTACGGGCTGGTGGTGATTCGGGCCAATCTTGACATGGCCCGAACTGAAGAATTGTAATTACCACTTCCCGTTCGACTAATGGATGTCGTGGCAGTAGAATTTGCAAATGAAATCCTAGTTGTTGCACCATTATTTCCTAATTTCCCACTTGCTGCATTTCCTGGTGTGACGATCATATCCGCATGATGGGAGATGTAATGACCTTTCCGTGCATAAGTCAATCCAAAATCGGATAGTCGGACTACCCAACGGGAATCCACGAGACAGTTGGTCGGCTTCAAATTACCATGATAACGAAACTGTGATGAGTCGTGTAAATATGAAAGTCCCTGAAATTTAATTAAATTTTAATTATATTTCTTCCTCTTAATTTACCTCTTAACTTCCTTCACTTTCCTTTCTCTTCCATTAACAAGTCAGGACCGTGAGATGAGAGCAACTGATATGTAAGTAAGTACATACGAGGCTCCGCTTAGCGTTATTAGTAGCTGACGTCACAGTCTCGGTAAACACTCACCTGCACAACCAAACCACTCAACCTTCTCCCAACAGCTTTTCATTATTCCCTCATTTGCTCAACTTGACTGCTCTCTAATCCCAATAAGTATGTGGCTATAATTATATACGGACTCTCGCTTCAGTCATTGTCATAATTAGAACCACCGTAGAAAAACCCGTCCAGTCGACAAATGTTTTCAATAATAATCCCGCGAATTCCATTCCAGGTCGAGTCTAAAACCGTCGTTTCCACGCAACTTGCTTTGGTTTCTATGAAGACCAGGAATATAGGGAAGAAGTGGAGGGAAAGACGTAGCTATGCAAATATGTACGAGGACGACTTGCACTTGCCTCCGCTTGACATTCTATACGAGGTATCCAGTTCGGAGAAACATTTATCTGATTCAAATCCAAGGTTGTAGAAAACGATGCCCATAGAAACGGTCTTAAATATCCTGTGATTTATGCTGGATGGAGGGCAGTGCTGTAACTTGAGTCGACATTGCAATGGGTTACATACTTACATACACATACCCACCTTCATAAACAGCATCAGATTGTATCCCCGCACTGAAAGGGCAAGTGGCAGTGCATAAGTGTGCATCGGTTGGGTTTCCGTGGCTGGGTGTAAATAGACTTGAACCAACTAATGGCTAGAATAATACGGACCAAGCCCAAGATTTTCAATATTAAATTTTCAATATTGGGCGATGAGCCAGGAATCCAGTCTATGCACACAAACACAAACACACACAAACACTTCTTCTCCTTCCACTCGCACTCGCCAAATAATCATCATATGACAAGGCTGACAATTTTTATGCTTTTCCTTATTTACTGTCGACTCCCTTACTCTTCAGTCTTCGCGTCCAAGTCATTCTATAGCATCTATAGCTTCCTTTCAGCTTCACCTTCTTCACAGTAGCTCTATATCCAGCTCCTCCAGCTTAACTTACAGATACGTCTTCAGCTCTACTGTATGACCAAGAAAACTTTTCTCCGTACTTACATCTGTGTAGCATAGCTTCGGAGGAGGATGAGGATTCGGATGTGGATACCGATGTACATACAATGGGTGATCGTAACAAGAAGCGAACCTTCCGCACAGCCACCGTTTTGAGGTTAAACCAACAAGGCGAGAGAAAAGGAAGCGCACGTTAACTTGATTCAGCTTACATGGTTATAATTGTATGGTCCAAGTCCAATCCAAGTAGATGCAGACATGCATGAGTATGAGGAGATGCGACGATATAGACATTTCTTGTCGCAACTACAAGTACAACTACAACTGCAACTACAACCGAGTAACTGAGAGTCAACCCGAACTCTGTTATACATGTAGGTAGCTTCTATTTCTATGAGATTTATCAATGCCGAACCACGTAGCTTCTGTTTCCACCAACACCAACGCAAACATGCCTTAAGTACTTGAAGGAACTTAGCTATTATTTCCATTCCCTCTCACACTACCAAATACTTCTATGTATGTAGGCACATCCGATTGAAGCAACTGGGAAGGTGGTTCGGGACATGGAGTTTGACTTTGCAGCATCTCAATCTCAATGTGGATGAATAGATGCATCTTATGGACTAACGTAAGAAGAAGAAGACGACGTTTGGCAAAGTGCTTTGGCCCAAGCAAAAAAAACTCGGAAACTCACACACAACCACAACTATACTAACACTAATACAAGCGACTACCCTGTCCTTGTCTAATGTTGTCTTGTCTCACATTTCGTCATCCCCGGCAACACTTGATACTCACAAAAATTGCATCCTTCGCTCTTCCAACATCAACACAGCACCGAACTGAACCGACTAAATCCTAATCATAACAGTGTTTAAGACAAGACAAGCCAAGTCAAAGTAAACCCATGCCATGTAGAAAAGTTCCAAGACTTTCAAGTGCCGAAGCACCGATAATACATATGACATATGTGTGGAATGAGGAAGAAAAACCTACTTAACTACACAATTACAAAGGTACTATGTAGAAAATACAGAGCAGACTTAACTTAACTTTGACATTACGATACGATATCCTCCGCCCATTCACCATTTAGCTCTTAGAATATTTAATTCTCAAAATTCTGAATGAGACACGGAAGCTGAGCACTATATATACCTACACAAGTGAATCCTGGACTTGTCCCCGGGTGCAATGCTACATTACATATTTATGCATTTTCAAGTTAAGTTAATCGTAAGTTGAAAGTGGAAGCATAAGGAACGGAAGACAGTTGATGGTTGTGGGGGATCTCTTGATGGAAATAACTTTTGAATTGACTTTGGTCTTTGAATGTCGAATTCGAATGTGCTTGCCTAACTGAAATTTGGAATGGAGCGAAAGTGTGCGATTGTGATTGTGATTGGACAAGGGGAATGTATGACGAAATGCTTGTAGCAATAACTTCTAATAGAATGCCTTCTGTCCTGAAATTGATTGTGAGAAAGTTGCCTTCACTTCAGCCTCACCACCGCGAGATCCCATCGCAAGGCTGCTCCAAACTTGACCGATTTCACTCACAATTGGCTCGAACCAAAGTTGGAACGAAAGAAGTTTGGCCTGTAGCTGTGGCTGTGGCTCCAATCGTCGATTCCCATGCCTTGGATGGAAAGGAAAGTGGAATGATGTGGGATCTACATTTGTAGGTATCATTACTTAGCTACCTACAACCTACACTACATCCGTACATATTTTGGGTTCGAGTTGACTTGACTTTATGCAATTATACACCACAACCATGGCCGTTGGAAAAGAATTGCGCCACACTTAATTTCGTCTTTACTTATTAAGTACCAAAGAAGAAAGGGAAAGTGGAAGACGAAGAGAAGAGCCAAATGGCAATATAGGAAGATGATAAGAAAAGTAGAAAGGGAGGAAGAAGATGACGAAGAACAAAAAGCAAAGTACTCACGTCCACCATCCCTGAATTTCAGGACTAATTGCTAAATGCTGACATTTTGTACACAGTTGGAGAGTCCACATTACTTGAGGTTAGGATCAAAGTACAAGCACGTCTGGACTCTGTTGTGGAGGACCTTCTCAAGACTTGGTTTTTGGTCCATTTTGCGTTGGTTGGAAGCTTGAGAATTGAAGATTATGAGGAGGAAAATTCATTACACTCACTACTCACTTGAAGGTTGGAGAACTGGCGATGCGATGCGGCTCTCGACATTCGGTGTGTATGTAGGTATGTATGTATGTGACGCAGTTTGGTTTTGGTTTATGCGAGAAGGCCGAAGGCAGTGTTGAAAAATGATTTTGTTTCCGTCGAAACTCAGGACAGGGAACATGGACAAACACGATAAGGAACAAATGAGAAATGAGATGAGAGGATGAGACTTACTCTGAGAAGATCTCCGACAAGGCTGGATACAAACATATCATCCAATTTCAGGTCTCCATTGTCAAGAATATCTTTGATAGAGCCTCTTGAGCAATACTCCTGGATCAACAGAATTCCTTCGTCGTACAAACAAGCTCCGATGAAAGCATTCAAATTCTCGTGACGAATCTCCCTCAACTGCAATCATTCACAATCACAATCACAATTCATTTACCAACGACAGCTCATTTCTCAAGCGAGTCAACAACCACGCACACTCACCCTCTGTCCTCCACAATCTAAATAAATGTACCAAGATAATTATTTCCCTCCCGACTGGCTCACTTGATTAAATTACTAGAATCGCATCATGCATCATCAGGACATGTGGATTTCTACGTAGAACCAGTGATAGCATTACACATGCAGTAGGTAGTGTATCAAACACTTCATTCAACTCCGCACAGTACCGTGGAATGTTGAAAAAACGACAAGTTTTGCCAAAAACGTCACCCGACTTGTTCTGAGAAATGTAGGCACATTCATCAGAATAGACATTTCCAATTATCTGATTTGTGGAAATCGGTAAATAACTTGGAATAAATTGGAATTCAGTCCAATATGCTAAGATTAGGAGGTACAAGAGGAGACCCGATGCCTCCTTTTCGTTTGTCTTCCTCTTTTTACATAAAGTGTCTAGAACACAGGACATGAATTGGCAATGAGTACATTTCTAACGTAGGCTGTAGCTGCGTGCAGGATTCCCTCCAAATGTAAAAATGTCTCCTGACAAAATGTATGTAAATGTGAATATGGGAAAGAGAGTGAGATGTTCAGATGTGTCCGTGGACGTAGACAGTGGGAATGTCTAAGGTAGACAGACACCTTGGAGACTCATCTCATTATGGGCTGCCACTGCCGGACAGGAGAGTGTGGCCAGAAAAGTGGGGTCAGAAGCTACAATTGCATTAGTTCCTCCATCTAATTCACGTAAGATTAACACTACACCTTGAATCCAAGATTTTCGGTTGAGGGAGTGTACTTAATAACAATTATAATAATAAGTGAAATTTAATTTACAATTAGATACTAAAAGTTAAAATCAGGAAAGATTTAGCTTATCTGACCACTCTTTTTTGACTTACGCCCAAATGTTTCTGGACAAAAATGACCAGACCCTTCTGACCACACTTTGCTGTCCTAGAATCCTCGTTATGCTCATTGATGCCTCCTTGGATTCTACCTCCGTGGGTTTCACCTTCCACATCCAGTTTAATACTAATGGTGTGAAATATGTAGTGGAGCAAGATTAGAATCTAATTATGAATAGGGCAAGGACGAAGGCTACTGGCTTTGTAAATGTGAACCGTGCATTTTACCATCAAAGAAAAATTAGCGTTGCTCATAAAATCAAATTATTTTCCGTCTCCGTCTCCACACAGTTGTGCATGTGCTGGTAGTGGAAAAGGTAGAAGACAGTCAAAGAATAATTAAGACGGCATGACATAGCATAGCATAGCATAGCATAGCATAGCATAGCATAGAATGGTATACCCCGGTTCGCATCGTGTCTTTACTACACAAATGGCTAGCAGTAAATGCTCAGCCAGGTTCTTCAGCAATAGATCCAAAGTCAGTGAGCACCAGGAAAGCAGTAGGAACGAAGGAAAGACAGACATACCACACCGACTTGCTTGTGATTGCATGTATGTACATACCTGAGTTGAGCCCATACCGGTAGTCTTTAGTGCGATCGTCTTTGAGTCTATTCTTTTGACGTTGCTCAGTTGATTGCTGCTTGTCTTGTCTTGTCTTGCTCTTGTAAAGACTGTCTTATGTATTTGGTGGTGGTGGCAGGGGTAGGGGTGGCGGTAACGGTAACGGTAACGGTAACGGTAACGGAAGGATACGGTAGACCGGTAGACAGCAAGAGAAAGGACGATGATTTGATGAGCTACGTGGGTTGGTTGCAGATTCTAGCAATTTGCACAGTTGCACATCACGATGCACGCATTCCGTGCAAGCAACAGTTCTATAATAATCTTAACCCTAGGCTCCTTTCGCACAGTTACTTGATGACTGCTTCGGATCGGAGTACGATACGAGACGAGACGAGGACCACGTAGACATTTCCAAGAGTGAGAGACACGAAACGATGAGATTTCGAGATGGTTGCATTTGAATATATGACTCCGACTCCCACTCCCTGCATTCTGCATCCAATCTCCAATATTGCCCATGGACGAGAAAATAACAGACTCTTGTTCCAGTTCATCCCATCGCATCATCGTCAGCTTCCGAGTTGTTGTTGTCGGTGTAATATGGAACCAGGAGACTATACCGACTACCTTTTAAGCTCTACACGTATGTATGTACCTACACAGATACCGATACCGCACTCAAGTGGACGGCTCCGACGGGAATCCAATTTCCAAATTGTCTGCATGGCACGTAGTTATTAAGTGAAAAGTTTATTATCTTGTGTCTTCCTGGCTACCAACTATTTAATTGAGCACAAGTATGCACACTCACTCAGCACTCGTAGCAGTTCAAGTCCAGGCCAGGGCTCAATGTCTTCCACTTACGATTAATACTCTATACCGTACCGTATTTCATTATACATAAGTAACCTCCAATAATTGCGTGATGAGCACATACACAGCATCAAGCTAACTTAACACTCGCACGAACAAATTGGAACTGCTTCGGATCTTCCTGACCATCTTTCCTCCACCCAAAGAACATACCACGATACGATACGATACGATATTTGTCATGTTTTTGTTTTGTCATTGCTACTAATACGCAAATTACCTTGACACAAGTTGACAGAAGTTACAAGAGAACAAGAGAACACGACCAACTACTTGCACTTGCAACTTCCCGAGCTATTTACAGACACATCCCGCTTACGCATTTCCTCTCCGAAATCAATATCTCTGCATTTCCCATTCAACAAGGTAGGTATACAGTATGTATGTAGGTACGTATCAGATGACGGCTTTGAGGACAGACGCTTGCAATTTTGACTCGGTGAACAAATCCCATTGCCATGTATATCCTCCATCCCCCAAGACACAGTAATTACTCACAAATGATATTACCTTTCCTAAGCGTATTTTCCTGGTCTCCATCACTCCTACTTATGGCCATGGCTCTGGTTCTGGTTCTGGTTCTCTTTCTCCTTGTGTTAAGAATGCATGTGAATCCTTAACATGTGTGCAAGTCTGTTGCTGTTGCCGTTGTTGTTTTTGTTTTTGGGAGACAAGGTAGTTTCTTTCTAGATGCCTAAACCTAGACTAAAGTAGCTTTAGCATCATACAAATACATAGTACATAGTACACCTTGGCTTTGTCCACTTGACACATGTAGAGAGAGAGAGGAGGTAAAGAGGACAGGTAGTGCGAGAAGTTTGTTATTCCGTATCTCGGTATCTTGATCTTCCTCCAGCCAAATGATCAAAAGTTTCAGATTTTCTTCCTGCGTGCTATGTACAGTTACAGTTCCAAGCTCAACTAGACACACAAGACAAGGCTTTGGCAGGATAGTAAAGAACAAAGAAAGGAGATTAAATCCTTTTCAATTTCTTTTGACTGTGAGGAAAGTCAAGTTGGAGGGGTTGAAGACAGGAGTAGACGATGATTACCTAATGTTATTGCCTTGCTGTTGCGTAGTTCAAGTAGAACATGAGGAAAGTCAACTTGTTGAAAAAAATCTTCAAGTTGTCTCTCCTGCTCCGCACTCATGCATCAAGACTTCACAACCAACACCGAGAGAAGAGGAAAACACTCCAGGACTCAAGGACTGGAGCAATATAACTGCTCAGGGGCTGACACGACCAAAGTCATTGTCGAGTGGCGTAAGCAGGAATTTTTTCCTGGTAGGCCAACTAAAAACCTGGATCTATTCAGTGTAAGTTTCAAAAACTGTATGTGGTTTTGTATACAGTAAAAAAATGCGTCTAATTTTTTTGTAAATTTCAAAAAACTGCATGTGTTTTTGTATACAGTAAAAAAAATGCGTCCAATATTTTTGTAAATTTCAAAAAACTGCATGTGTTTTTGTATAAACTAAAACAAATGCGTCTAGTTTTTTTGTAAATTTCAAAAAAACGGTATCTGTTTTCCTGTAAATTAAAAAAAACTGCTTGTGTTTTTGTGTAAATTGAAAAAAATGGCTTGTGTTTTTAAACAAAATTAAAAAATTGGGTGTTTTTTTTTGTGTAAAAAAAAACTTCATCTGTTTTTCTCCCAATTTAAAAAAAAACTGATCCTTATCTAGTGTAAATTGAAAAAAAACATCTGGGATGGAAAAAGCTCCTATTATTTTAGGTAGGTCCAGGCCTACATGACCTACCTCTGGTTACGCCACTGTGGTCATTGTATGCCCAGGTCTACCAGGTCTACCTCTGGTTACGCCACTGTGGTCATTGTACTATTATAATCAGCCTACACGAGGCGAGGGTAGCTTGTGCAGGTCGCAGGTAGAGGTAGTTTTCCAATTCTCAGTTCTTCCGAGCAACAGTTGTTGCTCCAACTCTTGCATCTTCGTCTTCAGCATCCACCTTTTCGCATCTTCTTGCCCTTCTTCATTTAATACAATTGACTTTGATGCACTCAAAGCAATCACAATCCTCCAAACCCATCCCGTGCTATGCCAAGCCTTGCCATGCCATGCTGTACCAGTGCCATGTCATCCTTCGTCTATCACAGGAAATCTTTCTACAACCATTCACGTCACCACGCTACATTACTCATAATTCTCAAAATCTGCTTTTGCTTTCCTTCTTGCCTAATAATAGGCTGCAAAAACTTATCCAAACACCATCTTACCACTCACGCCATTGCTTCTCAACATTTCCACATGATTCTAATTTTAAAAATACACTCATACTTGCGATACTCGTGTATCGTCAATGAAGAGTCAAAATTAGCTAAATCCAAATGACTCAAAAACAAAATGACCTAAATCTGGTAGAAGAAAATTTAAAACGTTTTAAATTATCGTATTTTAATAATTTTCAAACGTTTTAAAATGTACTGATTCGACAATTTTTGAACGTTTCAGAATTTCGTATTTTATCAATTTTTAAGTGTCTTAAAATTTCTTATTTCATCAATTTTTGAACGTTTCAGAAATTCGTATTTTAGGAATTTTTGAAACGTCTGAAAATTTTCCTATTTCATCAATTTTTGAAAGTTTCAGAATTTCAAATTTTAGCCATTTTGAAATGTCTCAAAATTTCTTATTTCAACAACTATTTAAAAAGTTCAAAAATTCTTATGGATTTAGGTCATTTTGCTTTGAAGGCTTTCTGGATTTAGAGCATTTGGTTTTTCGAGTAATTTGGATTTAACTCCTTTTGACTCTTCACCGACGATATTTTATGTTATAACATAACTATTAGAGAACCTTCTGACTGACTATCGCGGCCAGGGGAACTGTGGGAAGGATAAATGAGCTCATCATGTTTGATTTGAAGAGAAGAAAAATGAGATAAATATGAATTGGGAGATGTTCGCGTGATTTATGTGCGTGAAGACTACATAATGTGCTAGTGTTGGTGGACGGACAGAAAGAGTTACCAGCTTGAGTTGATGCTTCATCGTGGAGTCAAGGAGGTCCGTGTCGATGGCTTTCGCAGCAAAGATTCTCTCGCGATAAGTGACTAGAGGAGCGAAGACGGTGGAGAATTTGGCCAAGGATGCCTGACTTCCCCGATTGACAGGGAAAAATTGGCCATTCTCCCAATGAATATCACGCTTGTCAATCCTCCACAGAATCGTGTCCATGTCCCGCGATAAACGCCAATGACGGAATACGAGGTAGGCGCCCGAGCCCGTCAACACCACCAGAACGATTAATATCGATGACACAATTATAAAGCTATGATCCCCTGTTCCAAAACAAAAGAAAAGAACACACGAGTAGAGTACACACTGAAGAAACAAAAACCATTTATCCATTCCATTTCATTACCAAAACTCGATTACGTATTCTCTCCCAACTTTTCTGATTAACTTAAATGCTTCGGCGTCCCAAGCGACCTTAGCCTAAAAGCTTCAGTCACCAACACCAACACCAACACCAACCCCTACTGCATCGTTCAAAGTCTTCAAAGTAAGAATATTTAATGAAGGAGACAATGAGATGGAAACTGTAATTAACGATGTCAAGACTCCAAACACACACCTACATACCTTCTGTACAAATGCAGATGTCAGTCACCTACACATTCAATTTGCTTCTATTTTTGTTCAAACCTTGTCAGTCGTCGGTATCCCATAAGCCTTGAGAATTAACGAGTCTAAAGTAGGGATTGTCATGACCACATAATATGCATTTATGTATGATCTTCCAGTTTTACCATCCACTCGGATTCCGTTAGGGTAGGTTAAGACACCTGTGTCTATCTGTACTCCGACGTTCACAAAACCTGACTGTGACAAGCAACAGGAACGTTAATTACATTTAACTCCTCCCTGGTGACCGAGGGCTTTTCCGCTCTCTTGCTTTTACAAGACACACAGACAGAGACGCACAAACACAAACATCATACCAGTCTTACGTTAGTCTTGTCTTGACCAATCCAAGGGCTAAAAACCAAACAGCACGGTCATATGTGCTTACATTTGGTCACCTCATTCTGACGTTGAGGATCACTTGAGACCGGTTCTCCTTTCAATGAATGCCACGTGCAGTATGTACTGTAACGGTACGGTATAACCTCAACCCGGTACTACTAGACTCTTATATACAAATGCATCGGGAGCACATCTTCCTTTGCCTTGGTGTGCAATAGTGGAGAGCGAGAGCTGTGCCGTTTCTACATACATACATAGGTATATAGATAGCTATAGCAATCCATGAAGAAGAGTTGACTCAAGAGACGTGCTCACCATTGAACCATTCCATCTCCGTAATTAACCAAACCAACGCACCGGCCACTATAGAACATGATGGTTTCTCTGCTCCAACCCGCATGTTTCCAATCCGCTTCTCTTGACTTTTCTTCCAACAAGAGAAAGAAGGAGTGGAGTGATGTGGAAACATGATGTGCGTATGCGACCAAGAGCCGACGAACCAATCCTCTCGGACAACCTGTCGAGCACCCTTGAATCCCAACACCAACCTTCCAAATTAATCTCCTCCATTCTGATTACATTGTCTATTGACTTCTTCCTAATTTTACAAGGCAATTCTATTTTGGTAGTTATTCATTTTGTAAACAACTTTCTATAGCTTTAGTGATGTGGAACCCTCGTCCCCATCCATTTGCTGTTGTGTCGGCTGGGCTCAAGTATGTAGCATTAATCTTCCACTTTCTCCAATTCACTTCACCACTTGCCACTTCCACTGGACAACCACTGGACTAGAACGATTATCAATCACATGTACTGCGCAGTCTGACGCAGTCCTCCAATATTTCAAACTGTATGTATTTCATCATGGGACAATTGACTCTAGAACTATGATCATGATCATGATCATGTGTGAGAGATGCTTTCTATGGTCTTCATAGTCATAGTCATAGTCATCGTCATCGTCATCGTCCAGGTTCTATAATAACTGAGATACAAATTCCACACCTGCTCCTATGTCATACATGACTCGAGTTGAGTTGAGGTGCACGTCTAGTACGTCTTGTTTAAGGAAAGCTTCCCAGCAAAGGTAATTAAATCTTCAAAGAAACACTCACACCTTCATCTCCTCGGGACAGTACAAATATAAGGAGTGAGGTCGAGAAAGAAGGGAACGTGCACACGAGACACGTTGCTTCATGGAGAAAGACTAGTGTGCACAAGTAATTATCCTCACAATGTCTTCAAACAATGAACAAACACATGCCCACGTTGCGTTGGCTATGGCCATGGCCCCTGAAAACATGTCTTTGGTATTTTGATGACAGCACAGGAAAGATGAGCCAAGTTTGTCTTTTCTGCCCAAGGTAACACTCGTGCACGCGATTCCAAATTAAAACTGAGTTTACGAAAAATCCAAGTCAACTTTTAACATATACCTTATAAACTGGTGCTTCTAAAGCGCTCAAAAATGAAACGCAATCCCAAGTTCAGTAGCGCCCGCAGGATTTTTTTTCTGGAAAAAACTTGATCTCATCCAGTGTAAAATTTTAAAAAATTGCATCTTTTCTGTGTAATCTAAAAAACTTGTTTTCGTGTAAATAAGAAAACAGTACCTTTTTCATGCATATTTAAAAAACGGTGTCGTTAAATTTTCGTGTGAATTTAAAACAACTGCGTTGTTTTTGTGTAAATTAAAAAAACTGCGTCGTTAAATTTTCGTGTAAAAAACGGCGTTGTTTTTTGTTGTAAATTTAAAAAAAACTGCGTTGTTTATGTTTAAATTAAAAAACCGCGTCGTTTTCGTGTAAATTAAAAAAACGGCGTCGTTTTTATGTAAATTAAAAAATTGCATCGTTAAATTTTTGTGTAATTTAAAAAAAAGCTGCGTCATTTTGGTGTCAATTTTTAAAAAATTGCATCGTTAAATTTTCGTGTAAATCAAAATAAACGGCGTCGTTTTTGCGTAGATTAAAAAACTGCATCGCTAAATTTTCGTGTAAATTTGAAAAAATGGCGTCGTTTTTGTGCAAATTTTTAAAAATAACTGCGTCATTTTCGTTTAAAAAAACACTACTTGTTTTTCCTGGAAATTTTAAATCGTACAGTGAATTTTTTAAAATTATCCTTTGTAGGTCTAGACCATGTCTAGTTACGTTACTGTTCAAATTCACCTAAAGGGCATCTAAAGCGCAGTCGAAGATGCCCTTTTTTAATGCATTTAAGATGCATTTATAATAATTAATTATGTTCAATTCATGCAGACTTTTGTTGTTTCACATGCATTTTTCCTGTTTTAAGATAGTTTAGTTTCTACAGTGTAAACTTAGCACCCTGTCAAGTCAACCAGGCTCCACTTTCCCCGTCTCCAGCCACACAAGCTAATCGTAAGTAGAACTTTTTTTTCGCAACTCGAGCGAGAGTGTTTGATGCTCCATCAAGCAGCCTCTCCTATTCCTTGAATCTCAACTCAACCTACCCTCTCAACGTGTAGAAGATGGAAGTGGAATGCAAACAGAAGGATGCATACGTACATAGTACGATACGAAAGGTGTGACAGCCTACAGTGTATTTTACTCAAATTACAAAATACTCTTCAACGTACAAGACGGACCACAGCAGAGTTCAAGGAGAGAGATTGCAAGTTTGAACACAGTGATGCTACATACATACATAGTTTGCTTTAAAAACATATGTATGTATGAACATCACAAAAACGCATTTATTCAATTTAATAATACATTCTACAAGATCCGACTACACATGCATGTCCATGATATGATATAACTCCCAACGGGATCCAAAACGGCTTGACAGCGAGACAAATGCAATTGAAACTTTAGAGCATACAAGCCAGAGAAAGAAGGTGACAGTTGTAGGGAAACTAATAAAATTGCTGTCCGTGCTCATCCTGAATAATCTAATGTCCAGACCAGACCCACACAGAGGAACATTCTCATGGGGCTCAAGCACCCAATGGAAGAAGCAAGGATGTAAACTTATAAGCGATACTGTTGTAAAACTCCTGCACCAAAGAAAACGAAGTATTAGTGGACAGCGGAAGAGCAATGCAATGAGACCAAATCGAAACAGACCAAGAGTGACACTTTAATTCAACCTGGAAATAGAAAATGACAATTATAGCACAACATGACTACTTTTGTGAACTCAAACAGTTCAAGATTTTTACCAGAGACAAACGGATAAGAAATGCCCATGACCGTGACTGTGTCTTTTAAATAGACTGATAATAGGAAATATACAAGGATTCCTGGATTATGTAATGATACACGCACTATTACTACATATATATACACACTATTACACATATTACACATGTTACACATATTACACACTATCCTGCATGTAGTCCTAGCACTACCACGTAATCAATTGTAATGGAACGCTTAAATACGAAAGAAATGGGTAGCTACTAGTGAAAAAATGGAGAAAGAAAAAGAGATTACGTTTGCACTTTTCTCCGGAGAATCCACATTTTGGTTCAGAAACAGGTGGTCTGCCAGCAACCCACTCAATTTCCTGCGTCAGCTCCAATTCCTTAGATCAGGGAAAACACAGCAGTTAATTTTGGGAATTCAGCGGTTGGGAAAAAAGTGAAAACTAAGCAGACTGGAATTAGTTAGAAGGTAGGAAGTGAAGGACGTGTGCGAAAGAGGAGGGAAGCAGGTTACTCCACAAGTGTATTGTCAAGTCAACGTTGACGGGGTAAGAGAGTGAATAGTGGAAAGTGGATTTGAAGCCACGTCAAGTATTTTCGCTCCCTGTCATCTTCCATCCATACACACACCGTGCCGACGAGAAGTGGGAATGCCAGGTCGGGTAGCACAGGTGGACGGATGGATTAAGGACACAAAGGAGAAGTGGAGGGAGGCCTGTACATATTGGAGTTGACAAGGCAGACAAAGGTTAGGAGAAGAGAAAGAGAAGGAAAGGGAAGAAGTTGATGGCGACAGACAGAAGGTGGGACAGAAGACAACTTACCGGCAAATCTTGGGACTGCTTAAAGAAGCCAACTGGGAAAAGTCCAATTTCACCACTTTGATTCTTGAGTGAGACCAGAGTGAAATTCCCTTTTGCATCGCCCTTCTCATCCATTTCAGACTCGTGCCCAGTGGCACTTCGGTAGCTAATGTTCCGTAATCTTTGTGAGACTATTCTGCCGTCTAATAGTTGAGCATGGAGGGACTTCTTTTCGGCAGGCAGTTCGGTGGCAAGATTTCGACTCCGATTCCACTTCTGACCACTGTAGTGCCATTGACTGCCATGCGTGAGGTTGTGACCCGAAGCGTGACTCATCATACTGTGATTGTGGCTGCGAAGATGACTGTAGTCACTACCGCTCGACCTTCGCCCCTTCCTCTTCCCAATCTTGGACTGGGAAACAGAGTGGACTGCAGAAGAAGGATATGCTCCAGCTCCTACTCCTACTCCTGCTCCTGCAGTTGTAGTTGTAGTTGTGGCTGTCGTGGTGCTTGTTGTCTCTGCAGTCCTCTCATACTCTTCAACAATATTACGGAGAGCCTTGGCATAGAGATTTACAGCATCGTAGAGATAAGCAGCTTCCACCCGAATCTTTTTATAACCTCCAATGGGTTTGAGTGGATTGGGGAAATTAAATGGCTCCTTCTCCATAAAATCGTTGACACGATGAGAAAAATCGGTAAAGTTTCGTGGGGGCGATGCAACTATGCCAATGTAAGATCGGAAGATTGCTGGATCTACTTTGTCAACTTCATCGTGGAGCAAACCTTTAAAATAGCGGAGGGGATTCCAGTCTTCTTCTTTAAAATCGTCCATTGAGACTCCTATAACTAGGTACTCACCTAATCACAGCCAAAAACCAAACCCACAAACGTCATTCCATCAATAATTATCTTCCTCTTTATCATTTCATCTCCATCCTTCCTCCCAACTCACATTTTATTTTACTCTCACTCTCGCGTCCTCCTCCTCGCTTCGCATAATTCAAAATGACTAATGGCGAATAAAAATCAAGTCTAGACTAAGTAAGTAAGGATATCCAACTTTCCAACGCAACGTTCCCTCTTTCAAGATCCTGTATACTTATTACTGATAGAGAAGAAAGAAATAATGGAGTTTGAAAAATCACACTGCACTTACCATTATCCAAGAGCTTGTGTTTCTCCAGCGCCAGGACGACACCCAAATGTTCAAAGTATTCGCTGATGACGATATAAACTGCAGAAATGAAACGACAAGGTTAAACGGGGATTTGGGATTAATAAGTCTACATATTGGCCGTTCTCTGTTGTCTGCTCCTAACGTGATTCCGGCTTACAGAGGGGCGCATTAGCATTAGTATGCTAAAAGCTTGCCGTCATAATGATTCGATTACTTCGTACTTCCGGCGAAGCACTGCAATTTGCCTCAACTAGTCATCTCCGTGTGCATCCTTCCAAACTACAATCCTTATCAACTGCCACACAACACTTTGTCCTTTCACTTCAGACTTTCGATAATTCCGTAGTGACCAGTAGCGTAACTAGGCGTACACCACGTAGACCTATGCCTATGCATGATTTTTTTTAAATACACAACCTTCTTTCAGATTTTTACGAAATAGACGCGATTTTTTTTTCAATTTACATGAACAAGACATCTTTGTTTTCAGTTTACACGGAAAAGGCGCGATTTTTTTGAATTCACACGAAAAAGACGCCTTTGTTTTTAGTTTACACAGAAAAGGCGCGATTTTTTGAATTCACACGAAAAAGACGCTTTTTATTTTTAATTTACATGGAAAAGGCCCAATTTTTTTGAATTTACACGAAAAAGACGCCTTTGTTTTTAATTTTCACGGAAAAGGCGCAATTTTTTTGAATTTACACGAAAAAGACGCCTTTGTTTTTAATTTTCAGGGAAAAGGCGCGATTTTTTGAATAAATGACACTTGATAAGATGCAGTTTTTTAATTTTCGCACTGGATGAGAGTAAGTTTTATCAGTCTACATGAGAAAAAAAACTGTTTTTGCAAAAACTTACATTAGATATAATCGATTTGAGCAATTTGGCCATCGCCTAAAAAAACCCTGGTTACGCTACTGGTGGTGCCTAAGGCTCTGTTACGTGTCGTGCTAATACAGAATTGGAAAATGGAAAATTGCAATCGTTCCTCGTTCTCTTCGAAGCCCATTCAATATCCTAAAGTCCTCACACAGTATCATGGAAGAATCATGAAGCTTTTTGTACACAGAAGATAGAAACCCACGCAGTATTTCCTACTTTGAGTTTCTTTTGGTTTGTGTTGCGACGCTGTATGTATATTTATATGCACTCGTTCTATACTTTAAGGATCCACCATCCCACTTACGACCCACGATTAGCAAATTGCGGCGAAGGTTACATGATTATCGTGAGTGCAAGATGCAAAGTGGATGTTACTTTCATCTTGGCTTTCTCCTTTTTCATCTCATTCTTACCTAAACATACCGATGTTGATGTTGTTCCTATCTCATCTTATCTTATTATGTCAGCCTACGCTGAGACTCTTAGACGGTAAGTAGAGGTTGGAAGGAGACTCTGCAGAATGGTGGTCAGAGGTAATTCTAATCCCATGAAAAATAGGCGTTGGAAATTTCATGGGATGCGATAAGAGAAGGGGATAATGCAAGTTGAGAGCGGGATTCGTGAAAGGGATCCATAATACAAAAGGACGATTTAAATTCAATTCAACTTTACGCAAGAACAAGCACACTTGTTGGAAGGCAGGGTATTTTGGGTTGCAACCACAACCACGGTCGTTCAGACACATGATACCGCCACTCACCATCACCATCGCATCACATCAGTAGCTGCTCTAACATTGCCTTCCCCCGTCCCTCAAACTCTGTCAATCCCGTACGAATAACCCACCATATCCATGGCCATGGCATCCACAATTTCCACATCCACATCCACATCAACAGCATCAACATCAACGTTTCTTTCGATTGCAATTTTAATTTTTATCAGCACCACAACTCTCCAGGCTTCAGTCAACAGCTGCGCAACTTCCAAATACTGTGTTTTCACTGCTCCTAACTACCTTCTATCCTAGCTACAATTCCTACCAAATACTAACTATTACCAGCCCTACACTATGTACCTACATGTACTTACACAATCCTTCATCATAGCCATAGCCATAGCTAGAGCTAGAGCTAGAGCTAGAGCTACTACAATTACACTAGCACACGCCAACTCGCCCTATTCTGGTTCTCCGCTCACTTTCACAATTAACTATACTGCCTTCCCCGACTGATTTCATTCCGTGCTTTAACAGAAAGCACATACAATCAATTACTGCACCATCATTTTTTACCGACCGACATTAATGCGAATCCGCTTCCATTTAGGGACTTTCCGCCAAATCATTCAACATCTTACTGCCTCGCATTGGGAAAGTAAGAATTAAAGTCACATGCTACTTATGCTCATGATACTCATTAAAAATCCAGCTGATCAACTTTCACCATGCACAAAACTACTGGCTATTGATATTATTTTTCTTCCATTACCTTTTCTAGTAAATAGTGGACGAGACCTAGAACGAGAATGGGTATTTATGTTTCCCTTTGTTTGACTTCCAGGCTATTGAATTAATACAGAAGCTAAAGAGTATGTACCTACCTACACATGAGATTGAATAAAGGAAAGGAAAACAGAACTAGGCTGTGACTATTCTACATTAACGTTGTTTGATTCAGCAGACAACAGAGTACATCCCTGAAGAGACAGATCAAGTGGGACTTGGAGTTGGACTTGGACTTGTCCACACCCACGCATTCGAGAGTGAGAAAAGGAAGGAATGAAAAGTCGGGCTGATGGGTATGGATATGGAAATAGAAAGGGTCTTTGTAATTGAAGCGAGTGTCATAAAAATGAAAAGAATTGCGAGCAATAACCTATGGCAACAAAGCATAAAGGTCCGAAAGGTTTGATTCTAGTGGAAATTAAAGCAATTGCTTTGACAGTAGGATTTATGATTTGATTTTAAGGTGACTACGTGGGTGTTGATCTTGAGCCGGGTATATAGGTATGTGGGTAGGTATGTACATGTAAAAGGGATTCGTGTTCGAGAACAGCTAGCGGATGAGAAGCCCCTTGGACTTGTATATCGGCTCGAAAGGTACATTAGTTGGATTCGAAATGGCTGACAAGCACGACTAAGGGTAAGACTCGTTTCTATACACACGATTGATAGCAAGATCGATAAGTTGAAAATAGTGAAAAGGAGAAGGGGATGGGAAGGGAAATGGATGGGAAGTAGAGAATGTAAGATAAGATGCGGAAGTCAAAGAGGAAGTTGCGTAGGGAAGAAAGGAGAAGGAAGAATAAGAATAAATAAGAAATGCGATTTGTCGAATGTGGAGCGTATATGTAGTAGTGAACATACTTCGAGTTTTATCCTTGGTTTGAGCAATGATCGAATCAAATGGATTGTCCACATATCCATGGTAGTATGGACCCCGATATGAAATGCCTTCTCTGGTCGTCACGTTCTGCTTCTGCAAAAGAACTGACAAGCTCTTGGCGACTCTTCGAAATCGCTGATCGTCCGATGAATCCGAGTAGATAACTGTCAATGAGCTTGTCCAGCCGTATTTAAGAAGAAGCGACGCGACAGCTCGTGAAATAGCTGCATCTGGTGGTCTTGTTCGGGAAAATGTCGAGAAGCGACTTTTGTCCGACGTTTCTTCGTCGCTACAATACTGAAAACCAACACAAGACACGCACAGTCACATCAGTCAGTCACTCCGGTAATTCACCATCACAAATCCCGCACATCTTCACAAATAACAACAAATAGTCAAAGGAAGCAAGTACAACCAACCATAAACCATATGCTACCAACAACCAACCGCCAACTTAACTACTCAACTATTTACTTAAAGCATACCACCATTCTTCTATTCCACCTCCTTTTATCTCATACTTGCATTTCCACCATTCAATTACCAACTCTCGTTCAACTTCCTCAAAGTTCAAATACTCAACCGGATTCATCGCACCATTCAAGATCCGGTTAAACGCAGTCTTCCAGTATTTCCCACGTATTGTCAACCTATTATATTAAATACTGCATCCAACAATCCAACAACGCACAACCAAGTAATTACCTATACCCAGATACACTCTCCGAAACTGAATATCCCCAATTCCTATTTTGGTATTTTTTACCCATCACCCATCATAGATGATTAAAAAATCGTTAGCACAAGAGCACAATCAGTGATTACGAACTGACTTGATTTTATATGTAAGAGCTTGGAGTTTAACATCAGACGATGAGGTAGAGATGCACAGTGGGCGAAATCGCCAAAAATAGCTAGTATAAACAGAATAGGGA